>BRDA01074986.1:10684-21635 GCA_036984385.1 Crenuchus spilurus | reverse complement strand
AAAAAAAAAAAAAAAAATATATATATATATATATATATATATATATATATATATATATATATATATATATATATATACACACACAAAATATATCAGCCAAAATAAAAAATTTAACAGCCTAAAAACTTTTTTTTTTTAGTTTTTATTTTCTGTCTAAGTTGGAATGGCCACATCTTAAGGTTTTCAGACAACAACTAAATAAATGCAAAATGTTGATGTTTTTGCCAAACATCCCTTTAAATTAACAGAAAATATGTTTTATGATTTACAATATAATAACACAGGTTTACAATTTACTGTTGAACAAAAAACTGAATGATTAGTTCTATTTGTTCGGGACTTTTTCCAACATCAGTAAAGAATTGGAATCAAAAACATTCTCCAAAAAAATTTTTTTACAACTTTTTTAATGCTTATTACCAAAACATATCACATGATTTATTTGAAGAAACACTTTTAATTGGCAGTTCAAAATAGGCAGAAATTGACAACTTGAGTAGAAAGATGACTGTTGCTTCACACAAAAAAAAATTTAATCGTAACAAGCCTGAAAATATTGAAAATAAACAATGGATCTTGTTTTTTTATTTTAAAATCAACTAATTTGAATAGATTTGAATTGTACATGCAAGATTAATCCAGATTTTAGAAACTTTGTATAAAAATAGCTAATTATACAGGTTAAAAATGAATACATAAGTGAAAAACATTGATCTGCTCCAATTTGAATGAAATTCAAAACTTTACATAATTAAAGAATAGATTGTTTTTGGAAATTAATTTAGTGGAACTTTTTGGAATGGAACTTCACCTCCTCATCACATATTTTGTCTTTTAATTGTATTTAGAAAGTATAAAAGTAATGAATCTCTGAATGTAAGGAACATATGTCAAACCTCCTGGTGGTAGCTACTCAACACTGATGATTGGCTGCACAGCCCAAGCCTTGCTAATTCAGATATACTCTGACCAAGACATCTGACCAGTTCTTCGGCTTGCTATGCATATTTTTTTCATCCATCACATTTATGAGAATTGAGTTTTCCCTTATCATCTAATATATTTTAGACCAAGAAATCTAATATAATTGTGTGAGTTAGAATTGTGTGCAATTCTATGTCCTTAGAATTTAGCATTCAAGCTTTAGTGAAGTTTATAAGTTATTGACCCCTCATAAATCACTGGGTGTCCCTTGATCCTACCTTGAGGGCAGCAGCATATTCGATAATATATTTTGCCATTGTCATAGGAAAACCATGCATATCCATTGTTTAATATTTTTTAACATTGGCAGCTGTGAATATTTTAATTAACTTTTCAAAATATGACATTTTGGTTATATTACCTCACATTAAAAGTTAGAAACACTTTGCAATAACTGTACATCTATTAGTGCTAGTTAAATAAAATGGTGCTAACCAATAAAAACTATTTGCTGTCAACATGTGACTGTTTGACCCATCTAGTGATATTTTGAAGGGTTCTGTAATATAAGTCTATTAAAAAATGACAGAAGATCTAATCAAACAAGGGTATGATATTCACTGGAGGGAGGTGGTGTTGTCTGCCCCTTCTTAGTGTTCTTATAGCCCATAACTGCAAGCCTGTGCAGTTTTTCCTACAAATATCAGACATCACCAGGGATATATATTAGTTTAACTATGAATGATGATGGATATTGTGGCATATGTAATTGAATATCCTTTTTCAACTCATAAAATACAAATTCAAAAAGATTCAGTGAGATTGGACAACTTTAACTATACCGGACCCACTACGAGAAATATCCCAGCTACCCCATGTCATTAAAAGCTATATTGCTGGGATTGTCTGCTGTTTGGGACAGATTTATATGGCTATGGAATTACAAGGCATTTGACAATTTAACAAAGAAAGCTAAATGACATTGTCTTCCTATATGCATTGTGTTGTGAAGCTATGGATGGATTACTGGTAGCACCAGAACTGATCATTCTCTGGATCCGTTAAAAAAAAAAAAAAAAAAACAGCTCTGAAAAATAAAACAGCTACACAAATAAGGCAAGTACACAGTAAATCTGTCAGTGTTAAATTAACACTATTAGAGTTAAATTAACACTGAGAGTGTTACATTTTAACACCCTCAGTGTTAAATTAACTCTAATAGTGTTGATTTAACACTGGCATATTTACTGTGTAAGACTGTTGTCACTGGCTGTATTCACAATCAAACATTTGCTGATGATCCAACAACTTCTGGCAAAGAATTGAAGGATGGCCTGATGGACTGGTGATTGTAAGGTTTACTTGAATATTTTACTGAACTGGCATGTTGCATGCATATGAAATGGACAAGTTTGTGTTGTTGAACCTCTAAACATACAATATATGTAGATTTTATTTAGTTGGTAGGTGAACATTTTGCTGTGGACTGGATTTTGAAGTAACAAAATACAAGATATGTTTGTTTTGAAGTGGTTTGCAGTTGCAATTAGAACATTGTATGATTTATACATGATTGATAGCATGTATGGGTGCAGCTTGAAGTGAGTTATATGGAAGGGGTCCCTGCTTTATGCACTGTACACCACTGTTAAATAGTCAGTAGTATTATTAGTAATGTATTAGTTCAGTATTAATTCCTTGCTTTTAGTGAATGATCCCACATTTCTTTCTATGTTATTATTACTTTACATTTCTATAGTGCTTTTCTAGACACCCAAAGCACTTTGACTTTTGAGACGGACATTAGAAACTCAACCACCAATGTACAGCAGCGGACTGGATAATACAAGAGCAGCCAGTCCACCAGAACTCACAGGACAATAGCTATTATACAGGATGGTAAGAAGAGGGAAATTTAGACATCCCGATGACAAGTAATCTTTTCCTGACCTCAAAGAATCAAAGCCTTGTTTTCAAAGATGGCACCATTTATACCGCAAAGTGTCTCCATCACTGTACTAGGGCTTTGGGATGCGCACAATACACAAGACTATCATATCCCCTTGAACCCACTAACACCATTTCCAGCATCATTTCCTTGGAGGTCTCCAATTCAAGTACTAACCAGACTTCACATTTGCATGTTATGTCATGCATTAATTAATTTACATCATCAATGTTTAGAAACAATGAGAAAAGTAATGCTAATTACTATGCTAATGCTAATGGTAACGTATGTCTATTAAGCCTTATGATTTATCATGGCATGCAGCATTACAGCTAATATTGTAGTAAGCAATCTGCTTGAAGAGATTAATTATTACTTGTAATCTACTAAAAAAACTATCATCGTTAGCAATGATTAATTGAGAGTGTATTATTTAACCATTATAATAGATGTACCCTTTTTGGAAGGTGTTCAGTCTCCTGTAAAGTAAAACTGTAAGATGTGGTTTGGGAGAGATGAGGCTTTGTTGTGACAGCAACCGAAATAATTATCCTGTCAAAGGAATATTTCCAACATCTTGTTGGCGGTATTCATGTAGTATTTGGTTAATGCCAGGTTTACATTACATACACTAACATTTAATATTCTTTGATGTCCTTCTGTTTTTATCTCTAATACATATACTGTGTGTAGCATGTTGTATCACAGCGTAGTGTCATTGCACAATAATAACGTAACTTCCCAACAGCTTAAGTTTTTATGCTCGTTTATCTTCAGGAAGCATACGTCTGCCATGGCAAAACATCTACTTTCCTGCACAAGCTTCACACACCCGTCATTAGGCTCATAAGTAAGAAGTTGTTTCCCATCACTGAGATACAGATACTGTGGCACCACAGACACACGCACATCCAGTGAATAAAGAGCCCCAGAGAAAGAGAATGAGTAAGTGACATCAGCCGGAGAAGATGGAGGGAGCCAAAGACATCCTGCTGCTCTGCACTCTGTGTTTATCAGCGAGTATCTTACATCAGAGCACCAGCTTTAACCTGGATCTGATTAACTACACTGAACACACAGGTCCAGAGGGAAGCTACTTTGGCTTTTCTGTGGACTTTTTTCAAGCAAACGGGAAGGAGTGAGTAGTGTTATTGTTCATATATTTCAATGAGATGAAACTACAGGAAGGTAGACTTCAAAGAGAAGAGTTGGTGGCCACTCTACACTATACACAGCAATGCAGTCATACATCTGAAGTCAATATTGTCATTTTGCTATGGATTTGTGTTACATAACTTACTTTTAATTATGCATTTACCAAAGGTGTCAAAAGTATTGACATTCATTACTCAGGTAGAAGTATAGATACTAGAGTTTAAAAAGTCTTATATAGAAGCTGAAGTATCAACTTAAGCTTTTTACTGAAGTAAAAGTATAAAAGTGCTGGTTTCAAAACTACTTAAAGTATAAAAGTAAAAGTAATGTAAGGAAAACAAATGCCAAAACTTAGGCTGTGCCACAGGGGCATACAGTGCACAGGGGCAGAACACTCCCCCACCCCCCATCCCCAAAATAATTTTTTTTCTAAAAGTCATAATGACTATAATGTTGTATTAAAATGGTGATGTTTAATTTTTTGGGATGTACTAACTACCTGTATCAGCTGCATATATGCCCCTTGAAAATGAAAACATTTGAGTCATTTCAAATATATTAGTGGACCATATATGTGTAGTACTGTGCTTACTGGAGAGTGACGAGACGTGCAGGTGCGATGGATCGCTTACCAGGTATCAGAATGGTTAATGTTAATAATTATCATCCAACCACAGTCACATTCACTCTTTCTGGATGGAGCAGTTTATCTGGAGAGGATGTTTTTTGAATGATGACAAACCAAAATGAAATACTGTAGGGGCTGTCACTACCTGATCTGTTCACCCTGCCTGATTTGTACCGCACATGGGCATAAGCACGTCATATCCAGATAAAGTTTTAGGAATTGCTTTGAATCTGAGTTGGTTCTGGTGAAGAATGAAAACTTTGGCCCTTTATCGTTTTATTACATTTATATTTAATTGTTTGTTAAAAAGAAATCATTTATGTTTTTCACACTTTGCAGGATTATTTACTAAAGGGTGGACTTACATAAAAGGTGGGGAGCAGATCTGCGTTAAGAAGCAGCAGGGTTGTCAGGTCCTCAGAAATCTCCATCCCGATGTCTGACATAAAGTGCCCTCCCTATACAACCTGACACCAGCCTAAAATCTAGAGCATCCAATCACAGATATTACTGCTAGCATTATTATTTTTATTATTAGTAGTAAATATAATGTAAAAACATACCTCCATTGTTGCTTTTCTTTGCATTTAAAATATCCCCTTTTCTTTACTCTAAATTTATGTTCAGATCCCATTCCAATAAGTCATCTAATACTAGTAAGTCTACCCCAAAGCTCCTCACACTCATTTATTCACTGCCTTTTAACTAGTGACCAGACGTCCTCTTTTTCGCTACCTCAGATCTGGTCACCCTATTTTAACTCCTTGTGTACACCACAGTCATAGCTGTAAAAAAATAAAATTGTAATAACACAGAAAACCTCAAGGAGGTAAAAAAAAATAGAGATAAAGAAGAGAAAATGGGATGTTTTAAATCAAAGAAAAGCAATCATATTGTTATATTAATTATACATATAGTGCTTTATGTCAGACATTGGGCAGGAGATTTTTGGGGACCTGGCAACCCTGCTGTCGCTCACCACACATCTTCTCCCCACCATTCCTCTTTGGCTTTTGGTTCAGTAATTCAGTAGCGGAAGATAAACTCTTCCTCAGCGTTCTCACTCAAACTCCTGTTTTTAAAATGTAAGGAGTAGAAAGTACCGATAATTGCATGAAAATGTAAGTAAGTAGAAGTAAAAAGTCATCCGAAAATAATTACTCAGTAAAGTATAAATAACAAAAATTTCTACTTGAGTATAGTAACAGAGTATTTGTACTTCATTACTTGACTCCTTTGGTATTTATATATAACATATTCATACAGGAATTATGACCACTCCTGTTTTGGAATGAACTCGGTCCAGGTCCAGGATGTCACAGTGAGCACACCAGTCAGTTGTAGCAGTGCACAAAATGATCACTGGGGTAAAGGACATGATTTGACATGACAGTCCATGCCACAATGTCTGGCTAGTCATCCAAGCCAAGAGTGATTATTCTCACTAATATTCTAATATGATTGTGTATTTACATATTTAATTAATTCAGTTCCAAATGTTAAATGAGTGCAATATTCCTTTAATAACTTACAGCCACCCAGCCAGCAAGCCAACCAGCCCCTTCCCTCAACCAACCTTCACATAGCAGTGCATCTCCTGTGCTTTGCATCACCTGAATTCTGACTCATTTGGCTAATTAGCTCATCATGAGCTGCATAAATTGACTGTTTGGCAATGTTTATTTGCACAGCATTGCACCTCTGATGTGCTCTTACTCCATTGGTCTTGTTTCTGTCAGTCGGTTCTTTGTTCTTGTCTGTTTGCATTGTGGATTCAACAGTATTTCAGAAAAGGCATTCAAGGCATATGCTATGACAATTTAAACTTAGCTGTGATCCCTTCACACCTCACTGGTGTAGCATCAATTCACATTAGCATTGCCAAGATAATTTGTTCAGTGCATATAGTGCCACATAAAAGTTTAGCATTTAGAATTTTAATTATTTATAATTTAATTAAAAAGTTGAACAGTAATATATTCATATATTCATTACATGTGATGTGTACTGATACACTGCCTGGCCAAAAAAAGAACTTGTTTTGATGATGGGAGATTTGGCCCAAGTCTTCTCCAGCACATCCCAAAGTATCTCAATGGGGTTCAGGTTTGAACTATGTGGTGGCCAATCCATGTGTGAAAATTATGGCTTACACTTCCTGAACCACTCTTTCACAATTTGAGCCCAATTCAGTATATTCAGGTAGTCATCTGACCTCATTCTTTGGGCACATAACATTGCTAAACCTGGACCTAACCAACTGCAGCAACCCCATGTCATAGCACTGCCCCCACAGGCTTGTACGACAGGCATTATGCATGATGGGTGCATCACTTCAGCCACCTCTCTTCTTACCCTGATGCATGCATCACTCTGGAATAGGGTAAATCTAGACTCAGCAGTTCACATGACCTTTTTCCATTGCTCCAAAGTCTAATCTTTGTGCTTCCTAGCAAATAGAAGCCATTTTTGCTGGTTAGCCTCACTGCTAAGTGGTTTCCTTAAGGCTACACAGGCTTTAGTCCCAATCGCTTGAGTTCCCTTCACATTGTGAGTGTGGAAATGCTTACTTTCACTATTTAACATATATGTTTTTTTTTTTTACAATTTGATTTCACCAAACGTTTAAGTGATTGCTGATCACGAACATTCAAGATGATGTTTTCTCACTGTCTTTCCACTTTTTAATAATGCTTTGGAAAGTTTTTAACCCAACTATAGTAGTTTCAGCCTCATCTCCTTAGATGTTTTCCCAGCTTCATGCAGGCCAATAATTTGATCTTTTCTACAACCACAGGATGTCTTTCGACATGAGAAGCTACTCACTGCATTACTTACTGTTAAATAACTTGTTACCAGCTGAAACATAATCACCCATGCAGTAATTATCCAATGCGAGGCTTTTACCTATTTGCTTAGATAAATCCAAGTGCTGCCCTTATTTTTGGCTGTGCAGTGTATATTACATCTTTATGTTGATCAGTATGGCTTATAGCTCATCATCAGGAATCCGGAATCTCAAATTTTTAGAATATTTTGTCTATCAATATCATTATCAATATTCAAATAGAAAAGCTTGGAATGTCACTTTATGTTTATTGAATATAAAGTATATGACCGTTTATATTTTTAGATTAAATTATGAACACAAATGAACTTTTCATAATATTCTATTTTTTGTAGACTCAGTCATGGGTTCTAAGTCATCTAATGCAATGTGAACATTGCTTCTATTGCTGAAATGTTAGTATAACTATTGACTTATTTCATCACGGAGAAGAGTTTCAGCATGTTGCAACACTGTCATTTCTGCTCTGCAGTGTAAGCATTGTAGTGGGTGCGCCCAGAGATAATGTAGGAAGTGGTCAGGGTGGCTCCGTCTTCCTCTGCCCCTGGACATCATTCAAAGGGTCATGTCAAAAGGTGGCCTTCGACGAGACAGGTCAGTCGGGGTTTTGTATAAGACTGGAAAAGCACATCTACTTAACAACACTTATAAAAGTCTGAAGTATAAAAGTCCAAACTTATAAAAGTAAACATCCATAAGCTTATGTATGTAAATGATAGATTATCCCTCTTTGTGATAGCAGTGGTGCATTTGTGCTGTTTCACAGGTGATGAAAATATCACATTTAATGACATGCTCCTCATGACCCACAAATCTAACCAGTGGTTGGGGGCTACAGTACGAACCTATGAGAGTTCCATCTTGGTGAGTGGATATCTTTATAGCATTCAGTGTTTCTCATTATAGATCTGTTTGTTTGTGTTTGGAAGAGAAAAATGGCATCCATCTCTTTTAAAATAGTGATTGTCATTTGAGCCTACATGTTTAGTAGTATGTATGTGATTGGAAGGAAAATATAGTGCAATATATGAATAAAAATATCTCAGAATTTTTGGCCATAGACTTAATTTTGTTGAAGCCTACTTATGAGGACCCTCACAGGGCAGGGCATTACAGACTATCCTAGACAATCTATCGCTGGGTGCACACATACACACACAAGGACAATGTAGAGTACCCAATTCACCCAACCTCCATGTTTTTGGACTGTGGGAGAAAACCAGAGACCCTGGGGGAAGCCCATGCAGACAACATGGAAAGTCCATCCAGTTTGGGACTTGAACCCAAGACCTCAGCATTGAGAGGCAAGCGTGCGAACCACCAAGCCCTCCTGAGGACTTCTTGTTTATATATTATGAGATAAAAATAACACAAATTGTGTCATTAGCCTAGTCCAATGATGGTTCTCCTGTCTAGTTGTAGAATTAAACCTTTGACCTTGTGTCTTTTTTCAAGTGCTACAATTAATACTACAACTACTTTCTGCCTAGAGTTAAATTTTCAGAAAATACATCAAATTGCAAATTTCCAAAAATAATAAAGAAAATACATTTTCTATTTTAATCTATTCTAAACCTACACTGTACACTGAATTAACTCTGCTGTTTCTGTAAACTAGGCCTGCGCCCCTTTTTTCCACTGGAATGTAATTCAGGGCAAGGACGAAGCTATGAACACACCAGTTGGAAACTGTCAGATACTGGACACCCTTACTGGAGTCATAGCTAACTATGCCCCGTGTAGAGGAACTGAAGTGGAGAAAAACTACATTGCAGCCAGAAACTGTAAGGCTGAATTGTCCTGTCTATGACTTAGGACTCTGTAGATTTATAAACATTTTCTTCCTATATTTTACTTACAATTCAACAGAGGTGAACTTTTTAAAATAGCAATGTTTTATCTAAGCAAACCTATCTATTTCACTTTTGTAAAACTTGGGACTGAATATAGTACATGAAACCTTTTGAAAAATCTGAGGAGAAACAGTTTTTTTCCCCATGATCAGGCCCTTTAATGTATAAAAGCATCATGTATGAAGCACCATATAATGCCTCAGGAACTTTAAAATGGAATCATATTAACGCAATGTTCCACTTAAGCCAAATGTAATTGATTAGCTAAGACATGTTTAGGACTACACATAAACTTTATGAAATAACTTCATGACTTTAAGACCCAAATTACGCACATACATTTTGTTCAGTGCTGTTTAATGTTAGAATATCAAATTTAATGTGATCACATGCCAGCATGGAACAGTGTTCAGACAAAAGCTAATGCCATTGTGGTTTCAGCCTTTTATACAGAGGTGATTTTTTACTCACTAATGGGCAGCTAGGTTTTGGTGTAACTATTATAAAACTTTGCCCTTTTCAGTATGTTTTTGAGTTGTCACATGCTTCTTTATATCACATAGTTTCATGTAGAAATCAACCTTACAATACAGGCACTATGCCCTCGTATCTTCCCCAATACCGTACGTATCAACCAGCCCTTGAATTCAGGATTTGATTCCCACTCTCTTCTGTATTTCTGCATGTACAGTTTAACCTCCTAAGACCCGAACATGGCATGGCATGCATTCTTTATTTCTCTTTGCTATTTGGGTTGATTGGCACCTGATTAGTGTTAAAACAACTAATTATCTTTTTACATGATGATTTCTGAGGTGGCAGTATAATGGCCTCATAAGAGGACACCAGGTAAAATATAGTTTTGTGGTCTAAACAACCCAAAATGTGATGTCCACATATGTGGACATGCCAGGTCCTAGGAGGTTAAGGTGAATATGATGAGCTAGCAAGAGAGGCACATACAGTAGACAAGCTGAATAACTGACTAAGGATGTGTGAGTCAAATGCAGTGATTTATTTCAGTGAAGAAATGTGTTTTTGTGTTTCACCTTGTTAGTCAACTTCACTCCAATTAATTACCACCAATTTTACACTCATTTCTGGAATGCATGAAATAACCCTGGATATTGTTTGAGTGGGTAAACAGAGGCTTTGATAATGTACATTATTTTGATGAAAACTACTGGGCTCACTGACAACAGTAGCTAAATTTGAACTCTAAACATATTTAGGAATATAAATGGGATTGTTGAAAATTATATCCTGTGGATATGGATATAAGTATTGAATATTGCACATATTACATCATGAAACCTGATTTTAATACACTTGAAAAGTGATAAGGTGCATGACAGTAATTATTGCTTTTGAAGATATGATTGTGTGTTAGCAGTGTGTGTTAAACTAGGGTGACCAGATTTGGGTTTCTGAAAAAGAGGGGGGGGGTGTATGATGTGACACAAATGACATGATGTCTGTGTAGATAGATAGATAGATAGATAGATAGATAGATAGATAGATAGATAGATAGATAGATAGATAGATAGATAGATAGATACTTTATTAATCCCTTGGGGGAAATTCATAAACGCAAC
>BRDA01074986.1:0-10674 GCA_036984385.1 Crenuchus spilurus | reverse complement strand
ATAGATAGATAGATAGATAGATAGATAGATAGATAGATAGATAGATAGATAGATAGATAGATAGATAGATAGATACTTTATTAATCCCTTGCGGGAAATTCAGGAAAAATGTAAAAATTGCATTCATTGAACAGCACAAAACATAGTACACTAACAAAAACATACACTGACATTTTTTGAGTGTAATAGTGAAACACTAAGTAAAAAAAGAATAATCTCTTTGTCACAAAGAAATCTGTGACTTTAGCCGAAGAGCTCTTGCCCCCTTGCTCTGGCTGCTTTCACGTGCTTTGTTGAATTGACGTGCACCTGCAGGTCGTTGGCACCTTTATTTGCCACAGACACATAAGTGCCTGCCTTACATGTCAAGCACTCTGCCACATACGGATCACGGCCCTGGCGAAAGCACGGGAATTTTTTCTTTAACTCCTCCGTAAACGTACACTTTCGTTTCGGCATTGCCGTAGAACCGGCGGACACAAACGGGCTTTTGCTTGTAAACACTTGTGGAGTACACTGGCAAGTCCATGTTTTCTTCTTCACACACACACAATGCAAAGTAGATAGATTTGAGGAGAAGGGTGTGACTAATTTGCGATACAGAGAAACCTGGAATGGAGTGGAATGGAACAGAGTGACAATTCTAATCACAATGCACTGTACATGTATTATGTTTGAGGCAGTCGTACAAAATTCCGGACGATTTTGAAATTCCCCCCCGGACATTTTTTAACGTCTCAAAAGTAGGACATGTCCGGGAAAAAGAGGACGTCTGGTCACCCTAGTTAAACAGTTTGTTTGTGTTCATCAGTTCTGATGGCCCAGCATGTGTGTGTGTGTGTTGTTGTTTTTTTGTTGTTTAGAAGTCTGATGGTTTGTGGGTACAGGCTTTTGCAGCAAATGCTGCAGTAGCGTTTACCAGAGGGCAGAAGCCTGAATAGTCCATGGGCAGGGTGAGTGTGGTCCTTGATTATCCTGCTGGCTCTGCTTGAGGCAGCGTGACAAATGCAGTTCCTGTATGGATGGAAGTGATGTCTTTGTGATTTTCTCTGCTGTCCTCACCAAACTCTGCAGAGACTTCTCTGTGGCAGTGCAGACTAGGAGGTTGCTGGTCAAAATGGACTCTGTAGGTCATGAGGATATTAGTGGGGAGGTTTGCACTCCTCATCCTATGCAGAAAGTGAAGTCACTGTGACTGTAGAGGCATGTGACTTTTTGTTGTTGTTGTTGTTTTTTCATTCATAACTAGGCATTGCAGGGATGGTCACACCCGCACACTGAGACCATTTATTAGAATATTTTGTCCCCTCCCCACTACTGCTTTCAAATAAAAATCTTAAGGACTGACACTTGAGAATCTTAAAGACTAGCTGATACATATATAAGTGATCTTGGATTTAGGAGAAGGTCTTTATCTTAGATCTTAGATCAGATCACTTTATTTATGAAAGTTTTTGTCACTACAACTGATCAGCTCAGCACATCCAAAATAGAGTGTTATTTCCTATTGTCATACTGTGTTGTAAACCCCATCAAGAAGTTAGTTAGGGGTATACTTTGTTAGGAAACAATGGGGCTATTTAGGTGACTATTGAATTCTAGTAAGCATTTGCAACTCATTGTAGCTCCAGTTCAAAAATAAAGAAGCAACATTTGGAAACATATCTTGGCTCAATGACTACATCTATGGTTTGTGGAAAAACTGTGCAAATATGATTCCTGGGTGAACCATTTTCACTGGTGCGATATAGTACACACCTCTCGTATCACTAGTTATTACACTTCCACTGCACATTTGTTAGAGCATGAAATGTTTTTATGTTTCAGATCATGACAGACGCTACTGTGAAGCAGGCTTCAGCTCTGACATCACAAAGGTAAAAAAAGTCCCATCTCGTTTTAGCACGTTCCTGAAGGAGGGAGCCACTGAGATTACATGCAATTCATATCAGGAGCCATTCCAGCCTTTGAAATCAGTTTGAGGCATTGCTCCTGTCAGACTCCTTTGTGAAAGTGATTTTGAATGGGGAAATGAGTTAAACATTGTTATTTCCTCTTCTGCTTTGTGCTGTAGGATGGTAGAGTGGTTCTTGGTGCTCCTGGAGGCTTTTTCTTCCAAGGTAACACATAAATAAATAAATAGATAAATGTTTAAAGGAGTTAGAGAGGCAGATGTCTTGCAAATAAGAATATTTTGTGCATTGTGTACATAGCAGATTTTTATAATTTGATGTAAGAAAATGACTTTAAATGTTATTTAAATAAAAGGATTACACTAATGGTTTCCAAACTATGTTGGGTCTGCTTCATTGTTATAATTTTGATGATTATAATGAGTATTATCTATTTTATGATTAAAATGAGAATTTATCTGTCCAAAACTGGACAGATTTGCATCATATTTATCAGAACATTGGATGGTAGGTTATAAATTAGTATATGGAGGCACCATGGCAGACGAGTTATGGAGAATGTACTTTCCAGCATCAGCATCAGGCACAGATGGGGGTCCACTCCTTTCTCAAACATATTGTCAGAAGCTTGACCAGTCTGTAATACTCAGAGTATTGAAGCCTGAGGTGGTGTTGCCTTATACAGACATCTCCTGGTGCCATTTTCCTAGAACAATACATGTGGCCCAGTGTTGAAGTCAATGGGGTTCTGCTTTGTCACGATTTGTCTTCCAATGAGCACATCTGGGACATGAACACATTATGTCCATCATGCTAGAAACCATCAGCAGCTACCATGAATAAACTATGGGAAACCATATAGAGGCTGCATGACGTATGTACAAATATGCCAAACCATGAAGAAACAATTGTTTATACTGGGGTTGGAGACACCATGTTCAAATTTTTTGCATATTGTGCAACCCTAAGCTGTATTTCTAATCATGCACCATAAACAAAAATATGTTACATATGTAAAAAAATATTATAGAGATTCTGTTTCAAAAGCTCTCAAAGCTGCTTAACTTTTTCATCTGTAAATGCCTATTTCTCACCATGATGTCACACCTACTTAACATTTTATAGCTACAGAATAATTAATACTCCTAATAGTAGCAGAGGAACTATATTTGATCCCCTAAGAACTGTTCAGTGCTCACTTTAAATAAGAACTTCAACCTTAACTTGAAATCTGTCCACTGATATGTGCTTATACACATTTGAGCACAGTGGGTTGAACTGTTCTGTGTTTCAGGTCAGATCATCACAGCACCACTTGAAAAAATTAAAAGCATTGGCAAGACCTTCTCTCCGGATCATTATATGGTAGAAGAAACAAAGTCAACTGAGAGGTTGGACAACCAATATGATATTTATCTGGGTAAGATATTGGACTGAAACTTTGCTTTTTTGCCAAAATAGTAAAAGTGTAATGATTCCTGGATCTCAGGTCACAAATGTTTGATAACCAAAGTGTGTATATTTCTCCTTCAGGTTACTCTGTAGCAACTGGTCAGTTCAATGCCGACAGTCTCCCAGGTAAGCTAGTAAAGTGTTGTGAGAACTGTCTTTTTAATGTTGAGATAATACAATACACAGTAACATGTTGCAGTGTATACTGTGTCCTGTAACAGAGTAATGTTACATTTAAAATGCTACCATTTAAATTCTCATACAGTACAGTTACTAATTTTATAAGAAATAAATACGTGCAGTCACATTATAAGGTTTACAGAGTCAGGTTTAGAACCAACTAGGTTTGATCCCTGAACCATCAGGACATGGGTGAAGTACCCTTCAGCAAAGCACATAACACCCAACTACTGTGACCCTCCCATCTGATGCTGCGTCCCTGGCCATGCCCCCTGCCTCGTCCATGTCTCTTAGTCATGTGTTCTGTGTGCTGTCAAGTCTTCACGTGCGTTTGTGTCTGTTTGCTTACAGTGACCCCCGAGTCACGTCAGGTCTTACGTTTCATTGCTTTCACCTGTGCCTTGTTATCACAGTCCTGCTATCTTGTTTCATGTAATCAGCATGTGTTTTAAAAGCCTCCTCATCTCTCTTGTCCCTCTCCGTCATTCTGTGTTATACTCTGTGCCATCACTGTAGAGTATATGTAAACGTCTGTGTATTGTCAACATTGCGTCTGTGTCCTCATGTTTCAGTTTAGCCACAGTTTTTCTGTTTTTGTTTCACAGCCATAGTGTTTTGTTTCAGTCTGTATTGGATGTCATGGAAGATAGGGCTGCCCCAGCATTCTAGGCTCTAATGTGTGTTTGCGCACTGGTTTGATGGATAGATGGATGGATGAATAGATTTGGAATTAGAAAGAGTTGGAACTTCCTTCCTTCTTAAAAAAATGGTCTGCATCTTTTTGTAAAAGAACAATACTTACTTATTTAAAGCATAAAAATACATTTTGTAAAAGTTTTATTGTATATGTACAATGTTTAAGTGTCATGCTAGCCTTTAGGTGTTCATATAGCATCAAGATTTATTTAAATCAAGTACAACTGACTGTATCTTGTTCAGAGCAGAAGACATCTTTTAAATGATGAGCACTTGGACCAAGTTCCTTTGCAAAGTAATGAGGAATGAGTTTGTTTTTTTCCCAGTAATCCCATTACAGATTTAGTGAATTAATAAGTAATTTGTAATGGATCAAAACCTCAACACTAGCTACATTAATATGACCCCTAATAATCTGTTAATAGGTAAATAAGAACAGAATATGGTCATACATACATTGTAATCTGATTGAGGAGAACCAATCACTGTCTGCTCAAACAAAGTGGCTAATTTAATGAATAATTTATTAAATATAAGAATAATACCCATTTTAACACCTGTATCTCATTGCATTCCCAATCAGAAGCTGTGAGTACATTCTGTTTGCAAAATTCAATATAGCAGAAGAAGGAACTGATCTGCAGAGGATATTTATGCTTTAAAATGTAAGATTTAAAATATTTAAAAGGGCTATGAATGGCTGTAATGCTCATAATAACAAGCTGCTAATTCAAGTATATGTATAAATAAATAAGAGTGGGTTTACACTATATCTTAGCTCTGCATTTTACAAAACTAAAATAAACTTAAAGCCAGAATCCCAAAAGACAGGCATATTTCTCAAACTGAACTTGTTATTAAATAAAAACAGATAAAAGGCATGAATGATTGCAGGTGCCTCTCTTTCTTGCTTGCTGTGATCTACTCAATATGGTGCTCTATGCATTCACATAATGTTAGACTGCTTTACCTGTAGAGTCCATTTAAATGGAGATTTTCATCAGATTGTGGAGTAGAGTGGACATATAAATCACTCATTATCTATAACAGGAATGTAAACATAGCTGCTGGTCTTTATCAGGAAGTTATTCATTGCCAGTTTAAAAGCCCCTTTTTTGCAGACTATGCAGTCGGTGTGCCAAATGACCTCAGTACAGCTGGATCTGTAAGTTTGTTGCAGCTAGTTTCTGGCATTTGAAAATTAATATCATTAAAATGTAATAATGCAGTTTCTCTAAATATTAATGGTACTATTAGGAACATTTTACTTCTGTAAACTTATATGAGTTATGTTATGATGGCAATATCGGCGTTGTTGCTATTATTACATGCATGATTTGCTTTTTTGAAGGTTAAAATCTTTACTGGAGCTGCATTTACAGTCAGACATGTAAATACTCTGAAAGGCTTTCAGGTAAGGAATCAGTTTAATAGATTTTCTAAATGAAAACAAGTTAACACATCACAATCACATTTACAAAGAAAATAAACAAATAAATAAATAAATAAATGTGTCAATTTTCTGCACAAATTAAACATGATGTATTTAATGTGCCATGAGATTTGTACAGGGCACACTTTATGATGTTTTATATTTTATGTTAAATTCAGTAAATAAATGTGCAGATGTTTAAACTCTGTAGAAAATGGATTAACTCAGAGAAACAGTTTATCCAGGGTGCACAAATATTTACATGTGACTGTTCATCAATCTGCCATAATATTCCTTATACCCTGTGTCCCTTTTATACCTGATCATACAGGTGCACTTTGTAGTTCTACAATTACAGACTGTAGTCCATCTGTTTTTCTGTATATGGTGATTCTCCTTTCACCTGTTCTTCAATAGTCAGGACCACCTGGAATTATGTGTGTGTGCCTTCCACAGGTAGCTTCTTATTTTGGCCATTGTGTTGCTGTGACTGACATCAACAGTGATGGGTAAATGATGTAACTTGAAGTTTATAGAAGTAAGAATGAATGTGTGCTAACATGAGCAATCTCTATACAACAACGTTAACACAACAAGAGAAAAGTCATTCAGATTCTAAAGGTGACTTACTGTGGTCATTTTGCATGGCTGTCAGTTCAATATGACATCAAACAGTACAGTCTTATGAACCAGTCTGCACAGCCATGGCCAGATGATAAATAACTTTTCTTATTGAAAATAAGTTACATAATTTAATTAGTTTGAGGAATATTTTAGCGTATAGTTTCTGTTTATTGCAATTTTTATAAATTTAAAAGAATTGATGCATGTGAAGTTAACATATGTTGACTAATAAATGTCTTTACATTTTAGTAATGATGCCAAATTGTTTTTTGTCAGTGCAGCCACTTCAGTCACTAACATCATCCTTATTGATATTTTATTAAATATTGTTTACATTTTGTCTTAGTCTAGCTGCTTTATTTGTTATCATTGTGACGTAGGGTAATGCTAAACTAGGCTGAACTGAATTAAGGATCATGTCAGTCAAGGATAAAGTCAGTCAGTTTTGTTCAATTTAGAATATTAAACTACAGTAAAAAAAAAAAAAAGGTTTAATTTTGCTTCAAGTCTTGAATGTCTGTGCTCTGCAGGTGGGATGATATCCTGGTTGGAGCTCCTCTCTTCATGGAGCAAGTGTCCACTCAGAAGCTTCGGGAGGTGGGACAGGTGTACATTTACTTGCAGAAGGAAAAGCACTATATCTCCCCAAATCCTGAGCAAATATTAACGGGCACACAAACCTACGGACACTTTGGAAGCACCATCGCTCCTCTGGGAGATATTGACCATGATGGCTTCAATGGTGAGAACCTCCTGCTCCATTTTAGTTGTACAGCATTGATCAATAGCACAGCACATCTTATATTTGCTAGGATATATGCCTTCATCTGAAAGTGGTGACTCAACTATGCTTATTTTGGAATAACTGATGATAATAAGTTATAATAACTTAAATAAATACAGTTCAATTAGTATCAAATCAATATAACTGGAATCTAATCAAACATTAATATTTGAGATTTGATTATCTACTGAATCACCTTCATACTTAAATTAAATCAACAAACTATTTATTTTAAATCAACTGACATTAAATAAAAGCAATGCGCTCAGGCATTCACATCCCAATTCATTGAGTATTGCTCTATTTTAAGCCTTATTGCTTTCCTAATGAGAAATATCCCACCATCCATCTTCTTAACTGCTTAATTCAGTTTAGGGTCATGATGAGTCCCCCTACCCCTTCATTGGGTACTGGGCAGGGCATTACACTGTTTTAACCATAGCCAGGACAGAGCACCAAGCCATTGCTGGGCAAAAACACTTATACCAGGACGCAATTCACTTGACCTCCATGTTTGCAAGAAACTCGCACAGACACATGGAGGACATGAAAACTCCACCCAGATGGGGACTCAAACCCAAAACCCCAGTACATCAAGCCACTGTGCTACCCCATAATGAGGAATAATGACATAAAGTCTCAGATTTATTTTAATTGTAATGCTCAAAAGTTCAAAATTCTGCAGTTTTAATGATGTTTGGATGAATTTCATTAATCATCACAAACAGCCTTTTTTTCTCTTTAGAAATATTATCATGACTCATTGGATAAATTTGGAGGCCTTGAACAATCTCATTTTTCTGCCAAAAGCTTAGCGGTCCAGGGTAAATGTAATATTGGCAACGAGGGTGATTCAGCTCTTTGTGGTAGCATAAGCATCTTTATGCCTGCTGTTGCTTTTTTTAAATTTGAGCAAATTTAAACTGTAGCTAACAGAAAATAAAAGTATTCAAATTTAGTATTAAATGATTAAATCCATGAATATATTAGTAGTCCTGTGAGGAGTGGAGTTTAGTAACGAGCAAACTGGGAGTGACTGAGATAAAACAAGGTTTTACTGAGACAAGGCAGGTATAATGACATACACACAGGCTGAGGATCAAACGAGGCAAGGACAAACACACAGGATCTATGAATGCAAACGAGAGACAGGTTCAGAAATCACAACAGAGTGGAAACACTCTGGACTAAGACTCGAGGAAGGCTCAAACACGAGGTTCAGAGAAAACGGCTTAGTAAGTCTTTTAGCGTGTAGCTGGCGACGTTACTTCGCCCAGAATGACGAGAGAGTGAGGTTTAAAGGCAGTGGTCCTGGAATGAGCTGCAGATGAGTTCAATATTCAGGAGAGAGCGATCTTCAGGCCAGGCCAGGCTGGCTGCCTTTAACGCTCTGGGCGCTAAGGAAACTCTGCAAAAACACTTCTATTACTGTAAGATTTTATCCTTAAAAAGAAACCTTAAATGGTCTACTTTTCATTAATTCATATATATAAAATGTATTTATTTATTTTAAAATTTGTGAGAGGAGCTTAAATAAGCAGAGACATGCTCTTTATTTTTCACCTAATCACGTAACTTGTCATTCAAATGATAATAACATGGTCATTCTGGATATTCTGTATGCTGTATGCTGATATCTGATGCTGCCTCTGGTTCAGGAGTGTTGTTTTTTATTAGGAATGTGGCATTGTAGCCTGAGAGATACACAGTGGTGAAACTGTTTACATTAGTGGTGTATCAGTTTATATTTTTGAATTAAATTGTGAACAACTTTTGACATATGACTGTATAAATATGATCCTAAAGGTAGTTAAGTACCTAAGCAGTGTACATAAATCATAAACCTCTGCTGTTATCTGCTTAAACCCTGGATGGAGAACTCAGAATTGAACATTCCTAAATTTTGCAAAGAGATGGTATACTTGGAAGGGGTGGATACACTTTTTGAATAAGGGGGAAGTTACAGTACGTTTAGCTGCTCAAACAGTGCTTTATACCACTGACTGCACTCTACATATCTGAGTATGTCTGTTGTCTCATGCTGTATGGTGTAGCTGTATGGGATCCATTCTGCAGATTTTACATTACATATTAGTTTAATGTGTAGAAGCTGTCAAAGGGTTTGAGGTGCAACTCGAGACTTGCCATTAGGTAGGGAGGGGCTGGACCATTTTTTACTTTGTAGGCAAGCATCAGGGTTTTGAATGTGATGCGAGCAGCTACAGGAAGCCAGGGAAGTGAACACAGCAGTGGAGTGAGAAAACCAGCCAAGCAGCTGCATTCTGGATCAGCTGCAGGGGCCTGATGTGTGGTTAAGGCCTGAGGTTAACTCTTGGTGTTAGTTGGTGGTGATTAGTAGCTAGCTAAATTCTACTAGCTTTAACAAAAAAGTAGAGAAACAAGCTTCAGATGTCAAACATACCATTACTTAAGAACACCTTTTGATTTGAGGAGTAAGTTTTTTTTTCTCAAAGAAAACAACTTTAACAATGTTAAATATTGTTGCTTTCAGATGTGGCTGTAGGGGCACCAGGCTCTGGTGAAGGTGGCTGGGTATTCATTTACATGGGCCAAAGTGACGGATTGAACCCACAGCACACACAGGTCATAAAGAGTCCATTCCAGCCTCCAAAACCAGCGGCAGCCTTTGGCTTCAGTGTGAGAGGAGGCACTGATATTGACAACAATGGATATGCAGGTTAGTTAGGTAGTCTTATTTATTTTTATATAGTTGGTACATGTGCGTGTTGTAAAATAAAACTAGGGGAATTCATGGTCTACAGGTTAGAGAAGCACTTGGGACTTAAAGGTCATTGGTGTGATCCCCTAAATTGGCAAGAAAAAATCCACAGTTGAAGTGCCCTTGATCTAGGCACCTATCCTCCAAATGCAATGTTACATATAGGTAACTACTGATCATTGACAATGTAACATATATGTAACATTACAGATCTCTGACAATGTAACATATATGTAACATTACAGATTATTGACAATGTAACATATGTAACATTACAGATCTTTGACAATGTTGCATATATGTAACTACTTATCTTTGACAATGTAACATATATCAAACATTACAGATCTTTGACAATGTAACATATGTGTAACATTACAGATCTTTGACAATGTAACATATGTGTAAAATTACAGATCTTTGACAATGTGACATATATCTAACATTATAGATCTTTGGCAATGTAACATATACAGTATCTAACATTACAGATCATTGACAATGTAACATATGTAACATTACAAATCGTTGACAATGTAACATGTAACTTTACAGATCTTTAACAATGTAACATATGTAACATTACAGATCTCTGACAATGTAACATGTATGTAACATTACAGATCTTTGACAATGTAAAATATATGTAACTACTGATCTTTGACAATGTAACATGTAACATTACAGATATTTAACAATGTAACATATACAGTGTCTAACATTACAGATCTGTGACAATGTAACATATTTCTAACATTACTGATCTTAAACAATGTCATGTCATGTCACACGCTGTCATCGCTTCGCGATGGTAGGCTGCACAGATGAGTCACTTCTCTCCAATGCCATCTGT
>BRDA01074979.1:0-24480 GCA_036984385.1 Crenuchus spilurus | reverse complement strand
GTGTTGAGCACCAGGTTGTTGTTGTCGCACCATGTGACCAGGTGCTGTACCTTGTCCCTGTAGGCCATCTCATCATCACCACTGATCAGACCTATCACCGAGATGTAATCTGCGAACTTAATCACAGAATTATATCCGTAACCAGGAACACAGTCATGGGTGAACAGGGAGTACAGGAGGCGGCTCAACACACAGCCTTGTGGCACACCGGTGTTCATGGTGATGGTGGAGGAGAACATCTTGCCTAACTTAACAGTCTGAGGTCTGCCAGTCAGGAAGTCCATAATCCAGCTGCAGAGAGATGTGCTGATGCCAAGTTGGAGGAGTTTGGACATCAGATTGGAGGGGGTCACTGTGTTGAATGCTGAACTGAAGTCTAAGAACAGTATTATGACATATGAGTTCTGGCAGTCCAGGTGTGTCAGTGCAGTGTGGAGTGCTGTAGAGATGGCATCCTCTGTGGACCTGTTGTGGCGGTAGGCAAACTGGTGTGAGTCCAGTGTTGCAGGGAGGCAGGACTTCAAGTGAGAAAGCACTAGTCTTTCAAAGCACTTGGAGATGATGGGTGTGAGTGCAACAGGGTGGAAGTCGTTCAGGGCTGAGGCAGATGAATGCTTTGGCACTGGCACAATGGTGGCAGTCTTGAAGCTAGTGGGGACAACTGCTTGTGCCATTGACAGGTTGAAGATGTCTGTGAAGACCCCAGTCATGCTCTAAGCATGCGGCCAGGTACTCCATCAGGGCCAGCTGCTTTCCTTGCGTTCACCTTGCTCAGAGTGTGGTAGACATCCGTGATGGAGAATGTAAGTGGCTGCTGTCCAGATCGTATATCTGAACTGGGGAGGGCCACCTTGGATTCCTTGTCAAAGCGAGCATAGAATTTGTTGAGCTTGTCAGGGAGTGAGACACTAGGGGGTGTAATGGTGGAAGGCTTGAAGTTGGTAAGTGAGCATAATCTGCTCCACATATGCCGGGGGTCAGAGGAGTTGAAGTGCTCTTCATTCCACTGTTTGTAGCAGTGTTTAGCCTTGGCGATGCCCCTTCTGAGGTTGGCTCTGGCAGAGTTGGCTTCCTGGTCTCCAGACCTGAAGGCAGCATCTCTTGCTTTGACCAGGAGGCGAACCTCTCCGTTCATCCAGGGCTTCTGATTGGGGAAGGTTTTTATTGTTCTGTGAGTGGTAAATGTGTCCACACAGCTGTTAATGTGGTCCAGGACAGAGTTGGTGTATGAGTCAATGTTAATGTGGTCTGTGGTGGCCTGAGCTGCAAACACACTCCAGTCTGTGTGCTGGAATTTGTGCTGAAGTGATAAGTCAGCCCCTTCTATCCAGACCTTGACAGACCGTGTTGTGGGTTTTACACGTTTGATGACTGGGGTGTACTTCGGGAGCAGTAACAAAGAAAGGTGATCGGACAGTCCCAGGTGGGGGAGGGGGGTGGCTCTGTATGCATCAGCCATGCTGGTGTAACCCTGGTCCAGAGTTCTTTGTCCCCTTGTGGGGCAGGAAACATTCTGATAAAACTTTGGAAGCACAGATCTCAGATTGCAGTGATTAAAGTCCCCAGCAACAATAAAGGCTCCCTCCGGATGCACAGATTGCAGTTTGTTAACAGCAGCAAATAGCTCTTTCATAGCCACATTAGCATCTGGAGGGGCATAAACTGCAGCAGCAAGAATGCAACTTAGCTCCCGTGGAAGATAGAAGGGACTGCACTTAATAATCAGAAGCGCCAGGTCAGCAGAACAGTGGGAATAAACGACGACAGAGTCCGTGCACCATGCTTTGTTTACATAAATGCAAACCCCGCCACCGCAGCTCTTACCCGAAGCAGCTGACCGGTCCGCTCTGAAGAGAGTTCGCCCCTCCAGCTCCACTACGCTGTTAGCAACATCGCTGTTCAGCCAAGTTTAGTTTTACTGAAAAATGGTTCTTATGTACTACAAAAGGTACTAAATTGGTTCTTCCTCAATAGTTGAACTGTTCTGTGCTACATATATACAGCCATACATATGGATGTAAAGCCTGGGCACTGAAGAAACAGGAATAAAGATGTATTCAGGGGTTTGAGAACAAGTGCATCAGGAAGTTGCTGAAGATCTCATGGATGAAGATGATGGATGACCACTGAGCAAGTCTATGAGATGGTCAGAACTGAAAAGGAGTTACTGATGCATGTTAAATCTGTTACTTTGCTCATGTGATCAGATATCTACATGAGAGCATTGAAAGAAGTGTTATGTCGGGACTTGTGGAGGGAGTCCGAAGACATGGAAGACCAACAATAACCTGGATGGATAACATTAAGACATGGACTGGATTACAAGCTACAAGCAATGAGAGATATGACATTGGAGAGAAGTGTCTCATCTGTGCATCCTATCTTTGCAAAATGATGACATGACATAGACAACCATTTTTAACATCTTATTTGTTTTATAGAATCATGTTTAAGAGATTTTTCATCATAAAGAAGAACTATTTATCTGAGCAAAAATGCATTTCAGCACATGGATCTATATTTACCCTCTGTCTTTACTCCTAGATAGCCTTTTTATAGTGCATACAATTAAATCATGTTTAAATATTGTATATATAAGATAACTGAGAACATATTTAAACTTGAATACTTGAAATTAAGATACCAAATGGAAACAAAAAGGGCTCTTGAAAGAACCTTTTTAAAATGATAAATAAATCCAACATAATAATATAGAAAAGATCAATACCTATTAAAGTTCATCCACAAACGTAATATTTACTAGGTATCTGTAGTACTTCAGCTTAAACTCCAGAGCAAAGTTGACGAGGGTGAATGTTTATGCTTAATTAATCATTTCTGAGAAACTGCAAAGACTAATTAGTCCACCAATAATCAAGGCAAAACCTTCAGAGCCAAAAGGACGTCTACTTTTGTTCTAGTGCAAAATAAAATTGAATTTGGTCCAAAGGTTCAGAGTTCCTCTAATTAACAGACATTGTGTTTTGATTTAATTGTAAAGGAATGCTTTGTCTTTATGTGTAAAACAGTTTGACAGATTTAATGTGTTAGGGCTAAGGGGTGACACTGTTTACGCGCACACACACACACACACACACACACACACACACTCAAATCAGTGCTGTAGAGTGTTTGACAGTGTCTCTGTATTTCCTGGTGACAATCCTCTCTCATCTGTCCATCATTTTGACTGACAGTTGAAGAGAGTGTGGTTGAGCTGGGCCAGTCAAAGAGAGACACAGACAGACTGACAGACAGAGAGAGAGAACGTAAAAGTTGCCACATCATTCTGTACATACTGTTTTATATATACATAAATATGTAAATGCCATAATAACATGTATTATGTTGATGTATAATAATATCGCATATGATAAATATTGCTGCTGTTGGAACAAAACTTTGTCTCAATTATGACATTTTTCACTTTTTTTGCACTCTCTGAAAGTGACAGCCAGACTTTAAATTATGTGAATATTTCACAACCATTGGACCAATAGAACTGCTCCAAAATGACTTGAAATTCAATGTTTTTGCATTGAGTTACAACATTTGAGAAGAACTGATGCAAAGTTACCATTTTGGAGAAACAAGGTTAGTTCCAACAACAATGATGTGCTGTAAGTAGAAATTAATAGATTGGCTTTGGCCTATTTAACGTTTTCAAATTAAAGTCACCTTTTTTTCCACAGAAAGCTGCCAAATTTCATCAAACTGGAAGGATCTGGGTACCAAAAAGACATAATTAATACAATCATGCTCTCTCTCTCTCTCTCTCACACACACACACACACATACACATACACTCTCTGTAATCAAACTGGCCATACAAACACACATTCATCACCACCTCTGCAAACATCTCACTCTGGCATCCCTCTGGGGAGGAGCAATGGCTATAAGTAAAGTACCATTCATTAACAACCTCCCTCTCTCTCTCTCTCTCTCTCTCTCTCTCTCTCTCTCTCTCTCTCTCTCTCTCTCTCTCTCTCTCTCTCTCTCTCTCTCTCTCTCTCTCTAAACTGTTACCCCAGCCAGGATCCACCCCTTTTAGCCTCACTCTCGCTCCTCTCCCTCATTATCTACTTCTCAAGACTGTAGTTTGTAACTCTGCCCCAACATTATCCCAGTTGTTAATGTAGTGTGTATATAAGCAGCAAATCTTACCAATTAGCACTGCTATCCAAAGGCTCATATACAGTGCTGATCACGTACATCTAAGATGCCCTTAGGATGCATTTATGCCTATTTTATCTACTTATATTTCTATTTATGATAATGCAGGTTCATTTCAGTAATTAATCATTTTGATAGGTTTATTAATCACCACTTTGTATTTGATGTTTACCTAGTTGTCAGTCAAATGCGGTAGCCCTGCCCACTAGGCATCATCTGAACAATACATAGTTTAGATTATTAATGCTATTAAAATGATTATTAATCATTTTTAATGCTGTTAACAAAATGTTCTTTTTTTAAACTGTGCACTGTTACTAATGTTATCAGTTTCCTTTGAATGCAGGAAACCTAGCTGTGCTTGAGAGCCATTATCTTTTTGTCCAGATTTCACTCTCTGCTCTAAATCCACTTCACTCCCCACAAGAACAGAGAGAACCAGACCAACACTGAACATTATCTTTACTTATTGGCAGTATGAGCCAGATTTGTGGTTGCTGTTTAAACACACTAATATACCCTTTGGCTCATGAATGAAGAGAGGGAGGAGCTGTAGTGAGAACAAAGCAGTGAATCAGAGAAATTCATCTTTATTTTCTTATTAAGCAAAGCTTCATGCTGTCTACTGCTATGACCTCTCTCCTTTGCTCTCTCTTTGTCTCTAGCTCCGCCCCACCCTCATTCAAAATGATACAATCAGACAAAATGTTGGTGGAATGTCTAACCTTAATCTTCATCCAGGTCTTACCTCTTAATTATACTTTCCTGAAGAATCAGTCCTGTTATTGAACAAATCTTGCTAGTTTCTTCGTTTTGGTGAAATATTCTGCTGCAAAAAAGACTAGAGGCATTATTAAATATTGAGAAATCCATTGATGTGTTATTGTGTCCACTTGTGTGAATATGCAGTGCTTTAAAAATGATTCGAGTCTTTAATTAGAGTTAAATTTGATCATATATTTAATCACAATTAACCACAATTAACTATTCAGTGTAATGCGATTAATCATGATTAAATGTTTTAATAATTTAACAGCACTGATTTAATTACATTTTTACTACAGTTAATGCCAGTCTTGCAAGATCCTACCAATTCACAGATGTTTCTCAGCAAGGCAGTGGTCATCTTGGAGGTCTGTTTGGTGTCATTATGTTGGAAAACTGCCATGCGGCCCAGTTTCCTAAGGGAGGGAATCAGGCTCTGCTTCAGAATGTCACAGTACATGTTGAAATTCCTGTTTCTCTCAATGAACCGCAGTGCCGGTAGCACTCATGTAGCCCCAGACCATGATGCTACCACCACCATGCTTGACTGTAGGCAAGACTCGGGTATCTTGGTACTCTTCACCAGGGTGTCATCACACATGCTGGACACCATCTGAGCCAAACAAGTTTATCTTTTTCTTGTCAGATCACAGGACATCTTACCCCTTAATTATTCTTTCAACAGAATTGATCCTGTTATTGTATAAATCTTAGCAGTTTGTTTGTTTTGATGAAATATCCTCTTACAAAGAAGACTTGATGCATTATTAAATATTGAGAAATCCATTTTATTGATGTGTTATTGTGTCCACTTGTGAGAACATGCAGTGCTTTAAAATGATTCAGTGAGACTTTATTTAGTGTTAAATTTGATAATATATTTAATCACAATTAAAAGCAATTAACTATTCAATGTGATGTGATTAATCGTGATTAAATGTCTTAATCATTTAACAGCACTATCCATCCATCCATTCATTATCACACCTGCTTAATCCTTATTAGGGTAGCGGTTAGTCCCCTACCCCATCACTGGGCGCAGGGCAGGGCATTACACTATTCAACTAAGCCCAGGACAGGACACCAATCCATCGCTGTGTGACACACACACACACACACATACCTACGGAATTTTTTTTTTTTAGAGTACCCAATTACCTGACCTCCATGTTTTTGGACTGTGGGAGGAAACCGGAGGCCCCGGAGGATACCGATGCAGACACGGGGAGAACATGGAAACATGGAAATATATAGGGAAATATGCACTGTAACTCAACTTTGTTACCTCACTCCCTTCTTTTTTTGAGTTAGCCAATAACTTCAGCTTCAAACCACAAGTAACCATCAGTATGATGGGACGAGAGAGTTTAACAGATTCAAATGTGAGGGAGATGAGAACAGCTTAGGTGAAGAAAATGAAAGCAAAATGAAAGGCAGCAGGATGGCAAATTTACCAATAACAAGATGATCACAACTGATACCAGTCCTTCAGAAACACATATAAGAAATTTGATTTCTGAAAACAACAGCAACAAAAGACTCAAGAAACCTCTGGATAGTTTAAAAATTTATTTTTAACATCCAGAAAAGCAGGATGTGGTCCTGTTATCTAGTCTATCTAGACTATGTTTAACATGAAACTTGACTTGGGAAAGTCCTGCCCTTCAACTAAAAAAGCCAAACAGCTTGCTGGTCAAAGTGTCTGTGGAAAAAGCCGAGTTATGTGCATGTTATCTTAAAAAAAGTTGTTTTTCTGTGTGATATGAGACAAAGTTTTGACAGTCTGATCATTTTTTGTGGCTTGTGGAGTATAAACACCTCCCTGCCCAATAATTGACATTCTTGGGTTATTGCATTGCTCTGCCACTGTAGTTTTCCATCCATCCATTATCTTATCCGCTTAATCCTGGTCAGGATCACAGAGAGCCATCACCTGGAACAGGGTGCCAATCCATCGCTAGATATTTATATAGAGATTTTTTTTTTTTTTTTTTTTTTTTTTACTGTAATTTAAATGCTGTAGTTTTTAGCACATTAACCAGGTATTTTGTACAAACATGTCAACACTCAAATGTGTGCATAGATTACCTCCATACAAAACCCATATAAGAAATCACAGTAGAATATCAGAATCTTGTTGAAAACTGTGTAAGAGGGTTTTAAGAAAAAAGAATGGTTGGTGAATAAGGTCCATTCATATGCATACAGTATACATATCTTTCTAGTTTTATCTTTGCTTTTTTGTGTGTTATAGACTCTCTTATACTGCAATGAAGTCAACTCCCACTGTCATCTCACCTCTTCGCCTGCACTCTATTACCAAAGGAGGGAAATTCTTTCAATTTTTACTTAAAAGGGAAAATCAATACTTCATCAATGCTTTGAATTTCTACAGTCTTTCTCTCTCGCTCTCTCACATTCACCTTATCAAAGATAGAGGTCCTTGCTATGCCACACTGTTCACCACAGCTCATCAGCAAAGGAGAGAGTTCTTTCAAAATTTTAGAATTCTCTTTTTTATTTCTTTTTTAATTCTTTCCCCATCATTCTATACCTCTGTCATCTTCTTCATCATCTCCTCTTGCTCTCTCTCTCTCTCTCTCTCTCTCTCTCTTTCAGAAACTTTGGTATCTGCAGAGCAAGGTATTGAAAAAATGGGAAACAGTGTAAAAGAAATCCATCCACCCACCCACCCACTCACCCACCCATCCATCCATCCATCCATCCCAATTATATCGAAGATAGAGCTGATACGTCCCTGCATAACACTATCAGATCAAAAATAAGTCTCATTTTTGCTTTGATGAAGGAATACATGACAAACAGTAATTGATTCATTCTTTTTCCATTATTTATTCCTCTATCACTCTTCTTCTTTCACTCTCTCAAACTGACTGCATCACACACAATTTGTCATTCACTCCACCACTGTGCATTAGCAGAGGAAGGGGTTAAAACTGAACTACTTTAAAATGTTACATGAGGATTTTGCTTTGAAGAAAGAATAAAGGAAAATCAATTCTTGATTGATTCTTCTTATTCATCCCTTATTCATCCACTTTTGTCTGGTCTCTCTCTCTCTCTCTCTCTCTCTTTCTCTCTGTTGTACTCACATTATCAAAGATAGACATGCTCATTTCCCCACACAGTTCACAAAATGAATGACATAAACCTTTCTTTAAAAATCAGCTTTTATTGATTCTTTTTACTTCTGTTCTTTTTACCTCTCTCCTGCTCTCGCTCCCTCTCTCGTACACTCTATCTCACTCCTTTTTTCCCACCTCTCTCACACACTTTCTCCCTTTCTCCTACACACTATTTATCTCTGTGTCTCTCTCTCACTCACTTTATGAAATAAAGCCTCTCATGTTGTCTCTGGACATAGTTCAGCACTTTAATAAAAATAGAATAGAATATATTGAGAAAAGAATAATAATAATAATAATAATAATAATAATAATAATAATAAAATATTAAATATTTAAAAAATATTATTTATTAAAAAATAAAATAATAATAAAGAAACATAAAAAAGTGCATTTACATCATACTTGAAGACTGCTCCCACATCCCAGGCAGATAATCACATTATTTACTTTGGTGAAAGAACAAAGGGAATGACATTCTTAGTTGACACCAAATCAAATGAAAAGCAGCCCAGACCAAACCCAACCAATCCCAGTCAGACCAAAATCCAAAATAAATGCAATTAAGCAAAACTCAACCAAAGTTCAAAGTTCATCCTGTCAAACTAAAAGCGAAAACAAATAAAACCAAACAAGTCTAAATCAAAACATACTAAACCCTACAAAAGGTCAAGGTCAAACCCAATTAAACCCAATTCCAGAACAAATCCCAAACTAAACACATTCATATCAAATGAGGTCAGACAAGGTCAAGTCAACCAAAGTAAACCACACACACACAAACACACACACACACACACACATACACACTAACTATATATATGTGTGTGTGTGTGTGTGTGTGTGTGTGTGTGTGTATAAGGAGATTATGGTCAGTCATGATGAAAAGTGTCTATTAGTAGTATTTTATTTTTAAGCGGTACATGTTGATTCCTCACTCTCTTATACATTCATTTATAAAGAAAAAAAATCATTTCATGTCAGTAAGTGAATCAAAGGAAATACATTATTGATGGATTCTTTCTGTTCTTCTCTTTCCTTGCCCTCCTTCCTTCTTTTTTATGCTAACTTCCTTATGCAGTTCATAACCAATTTCTGAATTTTTCTTTTAGTAAAATCATAAATGTCAACTCAACAGTATGTCGATGTATTGTTGTGACATCAGGAAGCTGGAAGCAGTGTTGATCCAGAAAACGTGGCTTTTGTTTATAACAACACGATTGAAACATGTGGCTTTGAACCAGAAACATACATGAAGTTCTTTGAGACAAGGTTGACATACATTACAAGAAATGTGTTGACAATACACAATGACGGATGCTGACTGAAACACTGGCAGGGCTTTTAAAGTGCACTTAATCCTGATGGGAGATGGGAGAGGACTATAAACTTGACAAGACACAGGTGTATTCGGTGAGATATGACATGACGTAACTGTGGGTGTGAACGAGACATGATGTTGATGATACACATGGAAAAGCGAGCACATGGCACAAACGCACATGGAAACTGAACATAAACACAGAACACATAGACACGGCAGGGGGCGAGGGAAGGGACGCGGCAGGGTCACAGTCTATTCTCATCTTCACAGTGCATTAATTAAGTTGGAGAATCACATTTCTCTAAACATTTACTGTAATGAAATCATAGAGAAAAATATTTTTATTTCTTTTTTGCTTTTTCTTTTTTTCCTTCTTTCTTTCTTGTTTTTTTTCTTTTTTTCTTTCCTTTTTTTCTTTTCTTGCTTTCACTTTCTGCAACAATGCATGGTGAAAAATAAAGAGAAGTAATTTTTTGATTGATTCTTTTCTCTCTCTCTCTCTCTCTCTCTCTCTCTCTCTCTCTCTCTCTCTCTCTCTCTCTCTCTCTCTCTCTCTCTCTCTGCTGATCCAGCAGTATGAAGGTGAGAAAATGGAAAGATTGGAGTGTTCTTTCCGGAGGCTATGAATAAATATGAAACGCTGTTTTCTCCTCTTTCTTATCAAGTCTCGTCCTCCGCTGGGCCTGCTGACAGATGTTTTGCCCGACAGCATAATGAATGCACATACAACTTAAACAAAAAAAGACATACGTAGACATACATAGCATTTCCCCAGAGTCTGCTCTGCGTGTGGTGTGAATCAAATCGATGCTATTTTTATGGCTAAAACAGATCCAATAGCCCTATAATCATTCAAGAACTGTTTGTGTAGTCACCTGGATATGGCTTTCTCCCCTGGGAATAACACCATCAGCCACATTCATGCAGTCTGAATAAAGCCCATTTTCTGCACTTTTTTTTTTTGCACTATTCTACATTTGTATACATACAACATAAAAAAGGCTCACATTCATGCTTGCAAACACACCACTACTTACTACTAGTAGTTGTTGGTATAGCATAATGGATCCACATGGTAGACTGTGTCCACAGTTTGGCAATACTCCCAACATTACATTTGCCTACAAATGTGACAAGATTGTAATTATAAAGTTGCTTCAGATAAGCACATCTGTCCAATGCATGCAGTTATTGTATTCTTATTGTATGTGTTTCATTGCACTTGTGCCCTGTGTTGCACCTGGTCCTGGAGCAACATTGTTTCATTTCATTATGTACTGTATATATACTGAAATGAAAATAAAAACCTCTTGAATTTGAACTTGATGTACAAGAAACTATAATAATAAAATGGACAAAACTATTTTTGAACAATTTTTTTTAATGTTATCAATCATATACGTATTAACAGAGACACTGAATAATAAACGGAAATGCTCATTACTCTCAACATGGCCTCAAAGAAGGTCCTGCCTCCTGAACAAAAATAGCTAATGAGCTAGCTGGTAAAGGCTCCCTTTTGTTGTGTAGTTATGTGACTAAATAAACTTGTTTTTATCTGCATTAGATGAGATAAACACTACAAACTGCTAAACTTTTTGTGTATTAATAAATCTCACTGACAACTATAGGAGTCAGGTCTTATATGGGCAAAATAACTGCCCGTATTGCCTGGTGAGTGGTCAGACTTGCCTGACAAAACTTTGGTACTACTTTCTTCAGGACTAACAGCCTTTTCCAGAATCCACACTTCCAGTTCATGATTTTGTTTTAGAGCAGATATGTGGACATTTGAACAATTGTATTAAAAGCACTCTTTTCAGAAGATTTTGCATGTGTGAATTTGTACTTTATCTCTGTGGGACAATTTTACCTCTTCTCAAGGTCAAAAAGTGTCATTTCACTTAAATTTCATAGCTTTCAATAATTACCTACTACAATGACAAATGCTAATCAGTACAGAATGACACCAAATTTAACCTCAAAAATTAGACAGCATACAGCGAGTGAGTAAAACAAGGGTGAAAGATACATGCAATATGCACAAGTGGAGCCAGGAGTCAACAAGAAAGATTAACTACGGTTGATCCAGCAATCACGTATGTTGTCTTGTTAGAAATTTGCATTCTATTTTGGTTTTGGCTCATGGCTCTAAAGTTTGCAAAAGCATGATGTTAAAAGGTCACATAATGAATTTGGTACAAATCAAAATGTATCACTACCATTGAAGTGGACTGGCCTTTTCACCAGGCACATATTACTTGGTTTTGATGAGACAATGACTTTAGTCACATTAATATCGACTATTGTGCACGTTAAGGGCTTCTTCCCATGCTGTTCTCCTTTTATATTTTAGCTGTGGACAGAGTAACCCCACATTCAACATTTTGCTCCACAATGTATGACTCTGGTACAACTATTTTTGCTTCTAATGGTATTTAGAATAAATTGTCTTTGGTCACATAAAAAGTTCAATAAAGTCTCATCACCATAGAATTACTTAATTACTTGCAACGTTTGCCTTTGATAGCATTATATATCAGAAAATAAATAACATATTGGCCTTTAGCACATCTACTCCACCACAAACATTCAAATAAGTTAAAACATCCCGAGGAGCTTCATGAGCACCCTAGTTATCCAGAAAGTCGGAGAACTCCTTCTCCATGTTACTTATATAAACCTGCTTGCTCTGAGCTAGCAAACACACTCTTTCAGCGAGGAACTCTACCTCCACTCTAACTGTAGTAGGGTCTGTTTTTGAGGAGTGACTGTTGAAGATAATAGTGGTGTTTATAGGGGAGGCAGGACCTGTTTGACGGGGGGTAATGAGCACCCTGGTGGGCGAAAGCTGCTTTCCCCCGGTTGCCTCTATTTTTATCATGCATTTTTACTTCCACACAAATCCATCTTCTTTTTTTCCTGTTTGTCTATATGTGTATGTGCACTATTTTCCCCTCCATCTTTTCCCCAGTTGATTAAGATGAGACAAGTGCTGACAAATTGCTGTTTTTTAGCCTGAAACAACAGTAGGAGGGTTCCTAAGAAGGCACTGTTGGGATCCAGGCATGTTGTTTTGATATTCTGAGATGCCAGGCCAAATACTGTTTTTGTGTATGTGTGTAAGCTTGAGCTCTTTGAGGGGATCAGATGTGCCCAGGATGACGAAAACGCAAACATTTAGTTGTTGTGGGATATTTGGCTACTCTTTACAAAGAGAGCAAAACTGCAGGTTTTATTAAAGACTAAAGGCTAAAACTGATCTTTTGGTTGCTGAATTTAAGGTTAACCTCAGGTTGAGCATGAGAAATATACAGAAACTGTAGAGCTAGTGCAGTGAAAGCTCACAGTTATAAGAGAAAAGCTTTTTTGGCACAAAGTATGAATGAACTGACATTTGTCATATACTAGTAAGAGGTGGTGAAGGGAAGTGCAGTGAAATTACAGCAGTGCAGAATTGTTAAACTGATCACTTAAATTAAGATTAAACATTGCTTTGTTATCAAATTTGTTCACTTTTGGTTTTGTACCTGTATTACAGTTTTGCTTATTTTGCCTTGTTTCTTGATGGGTAGTTACCTCAGTGTTTACAAGTCCAGGATTTTATTTGTCCAGGATTAACTGGATCTTAATAACACTAACAAGCAGAGAAAACACTGGCCTTAACGGCTATTTGAACATATTTGAATATTTCAAATATGCAAAAACAAAATTATACATTTCCATGACATTATGTGCTGAATTACATGGAAATGTATAATTTTGTTATCATTTTGTTGGGGTTCTTTTAATTTCAAGTAATTTACTTTGCACACCACCATTCTTCCGATCAAAATACTGAATGAGCAGAAGGACTATTTTCACTGCTCCATGATTGCTGCCATCAGTAGACACGCCACAGTAAGGAATATCAAAGTGCTTCTGGAGCAGAGGTCAGAAACCTTTAACACTCAAAGAGCCATTTGGACCTGGTTCCCACATAAAAGAAAACACTGGGAGCTGCAAATACATTTATGTGTTATCTACTATAATGAAGATAACACTGTATATACTGTTCTTTTTTTTTGTGGTGCTTGAATATAAATTTTATTATCATTAATTATTAATACATATTAACAAATTATGATTTATATTTTATTCATAATTACTAGTTACAATTAATAATATACTAAATATTAAACGTAATTATGAATAATAAAATTATTAATTATTAATATTTTATTAAGTAATACATTATTACATATTATTAAATGTTATTAAACTGTTAAAAGCATGTAGCATAAATCAAACTATTTTGTGTTTCACCTTTTCAGTCAACTTCGCTCCAGCTCATTATCACCAATGTTACACTTATGTTTGGAATGTACGGTCAATAGACCTCATTTACACATAATTATACCTCATTTTTTAGTAAAAATAAGCAGAAATTCGAAATTAGTTAAACTTAGAAGCATGTAAATGGATGGCTTATCGCAGACTGGTAGACAAATGCACACAGATTCAAATGTTAATGTTAATTAATTTTAATATGAAACCTCTGATATTAAAATACGTCTAGCTGACGTGACACAGGCAGAACTAACACTCAACATGTTAACAACTTCCATGATACACATGGAAAAGAGAGCACATGGCACAAAAGCACGTGGAAGCCGAACATAAATACAGAACACATAGACACGGCAGGGGGCGAGGACAGGGACGTGGCAGGGTCAGACTCTATTCTTCTCTTCTTCACAGTGCATTAATTAAGTTGGAGAATAATATTTCTCTAAACTTTTACCTTGGTAAAAGTGAAAAAGCTGAAAGTCCTTAATCACAGCTATATATATATATTTTAAGGCTATATAAAGGAATAAAGTTGTAATGAAAACATCAACTTGCAATGTACACTTAATTGGATACATGTAAACAGCAGGGTCAATTTGTTCAATTACAGCATTGATTTGCAATTATATTTAATCTTTTCAGTCATTACATTTACTGTAAACAGCTTTTATTTGCTGTTAGAATCAGTGAAGTTTATATTAAATTAATCTTTAATACAAAAGATTGCAATTTGCAGTATATAGACACAACATTAAAAACAATTTGCTAATTTGGCTAATAGGCTGTAAATGCCACTAAAACAGCTCTAATCCACTGAGTCATGGACTTTAAAAAAAACATTGAATTTGTCCTCTGGAAACTGGTATGAAGTTGTGAGCATCAGATCCTTTAAGCCCTGAAGAGAATCAGACTTCTTGTCCTAGCACATCCCACAGATGCTGGATCAGACTGAGGTATGAAGATTGGAGGCAACTGTTGGGATGTATTCATCATTGTACTCATCACAAGATATGTTATTTAAGTTAAATTACATGTATGTGTGTGTGTGGGCACATGTTCCCTGCTATTAATGTGTTAATACCACTATGCCACAAAAGGTGTTAATGTTTTTAACAAATTAGCACATGTGCAGCATGTGCAGTGAGGCCACATATATGTTTACTTCAATTAATGCTGTAATTTAAAGACAGATAAAACTGCACCTGGCCTTTTAAATGGCATGTTTAATAACAAACTGATTCCAGATGGTGTTAATCACAAGTACAACCACTTTAACCTCTTTAACAGCAATAATATCATACAATGATATATAATCATACAACAGCTGGTTGATATAATGTTATTTTGAAATGTTAATGGAAATATGAAATGCAGATTCTCAGCCTGAATTTTGTTCCATGAGAGTCCAGAAACCAACATGTGTGACATACTAGCAACTGGCCTCAAACAGACCAGGAACTGGAACAAAGACGGTATGTCTTGGCACTAATCTACAGGTTTGACAAACCTTGTAAATAACTTTCATTTACTGCCCTCATCCACAATTAGCAATGGATGCTGTGCTGGTACCATGCTGCCTGGCTCACCCAGTAATTTAGTACCAAGCTTCAGCATGAAGTACATAAGAACCGTCCACAAATAAATGCACCCACACATCATCCACATTCACATGATTTTGCAGCATTATTCATGAGCCGCAGTAATACCCAAGTCTCTTTTTTTGCTACATCAGTCACAGTAAACAAAGGCTGAAGCTGGTGTGGAATAAAAGGAAAGGGTCCCTGTTGATGCTGTTTGGTTGAGTTTGTGCCAGTGTGCGGGTTTGCACAGCAAGGGGCAATATGTTTGGTTTGGCACTTTCACTTCAGTGCTAACATTAATGTATGTCACCATCTCTCACAAAGAGAGGGAAAGAAAGAATGTGTGAATCTCAGTGTCTGTCCTTGTTTTTACATTGATGCTTTGGCAGTGCTGTAAATATGGTTATAACAATAAAGCTTACAGAACTGACTCTATATCCATTACAAGCAAAAAAAGAAAGAATTACACAGAGTGAGAGAGAGAGAGAGAGAGAGAGAGAGAGAGAGAGAGAGAGAGAGAGAGAGAATAAATAAGAGTGATTTTAAGAAAAACCCAGAAGCCACTGGGTTAGACTCAAGTGCAGAGAGGGGAAGCGGCATTTATGAAAACAAAAGAAAGAAAATGCCCAAATTACCAAATAATCAATAAATGCCACAGCCGGGGTTGAATGGGATGGACAAGCGTGGTGCACTCATGCTACCACTGCACCCAAAAATGAGAAGAGTGAAAATTTCACCCGAGTGAAATTAAGCCCTAAAATAAACTGGATTTTCAGAAAAATGAGCAGACAAACCCTGAGGGAAAAATACAAACACATGCCTCGAGGGCGATAGAGGCAGATTCTCTACCCCTTACCGAGGTGCAGCACCACCTGGGGTGGGCCTAAACAGATACCCACACTCCACAGGTGCAGAACCACCCAGGGGGAACTCTCCATTGCTTGGGTGCCACTCAAGGGGGCTTAGAGCAGATAAGCTACTATACCGGAACTCTTTTGGAACTGCGGGAGACTTCCTGTGGCCCAAATCAAAATGCTGTAGGAGCTGCCATACTGCACCACACCTGGAATTACAGCCACAGCAAAAACAGAATCATGGTTTTATGGGTTCCCTCTTTGGCTCAGTCACAAACACATCCCCAAATATCCCCATAAAGAAATTTACATCCATAACTCCTTGAATGAGACCTGAGGAACTGAGAAAGGAAGATTTTAGTGGATACAAGTTAGTGCAGGGCAGCACCCCTACAAAACCTGTCTGCAAATTAGGATAACAGTTTACTAAGTAAACATATCAGTTTCACATCAAACACCACCACTGGAGTACTTAATAAAGACTGCAACTAGCTGAAGTTTATAATTACTGGAATTAAAGAATAAAAGAAGCACAGCAAATCAGTCAATAGTGAAGAGGCATTTTCATTAACTAGCACATTCTCAGACTTGTCAGCAGAATGAAACAACTAAGAGAAATGGAACTTGCCCCAGTGACCAATTGCTGCAGAGCCAGAGGAGGTACCTCAAAGAAAGAAAACAAAAGAAATAAAAAAATGATGATTTAATTGATGGTGTTGTAAAATGAAATTAGAGTTCTACTGAAACCCTCAATGGCCACAGATTCATGCATTTTGTAATAGGGCACTAGAGGAAAGGAAAAAGAAAAGTAAAAAAATAAATAAATTCTTTCTCTTTTTTCTTTCTTCAAAACAACAGGCTTGTGCATCCTTTTTATACTTACATTGAGAGAACTCTAGAGAGCAAATGCAAAGCTCAAACCTACAGAAAAATTACAGAGGACCAGAATTGAGGACCAGCATGCAGCAGGGTCAACTCAATACTGAGTGTTTGAGCAAATCACAATTAGCCATTAAGTAGACCAAGTCACAGGTGAAGCTATTTGTCACTAATTACTGAGTGTCCACTCTCTGCTTCCCTCCAGTGGATTAATGGGGATGACAACTATCACCAACGGCCAAAATCCCTAATGAGCCCAGAACCCGGAATGTGCTGGGCTGGAACCCACAACCTCTCTCATGGGCCATAACCCTGCCAGTCTACAAGGTACTGACGCCCGTTACGAACCCTATGACAATCCAAGAGGTGCCAAACAGTGCATGCTGGGTCACTGGTAATGAGACCAGTGGCAGGGGAAGGAGCTACAGTTGGTGCGAGAATTGGTTTGGGATATGAGACATGAATGATGCAGTCTGCTCTCATAGATGAGGAGTTGAAGCCAATATGAGACAGCTGACTCAACTTAGGACCTTGACAGGTCCTATATACCAGGAAGGTCCCAGATGTTGTTGACCATTTATGTGTGGGAGGCCAACAGCAATGCGACCCATGTCTTCTTCCAGGTGTGTTGGCAACAAAGTTCTAGACATCCCAACTTCTGTTCAGGACTAGAGAAGAATAAAAACCTAAAATTAGGAGGAGCCAGTCAAACACATACGCATTTTTTTGTCTTGAGATCTCAAGAAATTTCAATCAACATTTCAATCAATCTCAAGAAATGTATGTTGTGATCTCAAGAAAATAAGATTTTTGATGGTGTAATGATGAAATACATTACTTGGGATTTTATCTTAAACTGAACTTGGTAAAGGAATGTAAATAAAGCATGTAGGTGTATCTTCTTGTTTTCTATCTTGTCTCTGTTATCAGTTCATTTCCGATTAGAGTAATGATAAACAAACTCTGTCTCTTTTTGACCTTAACTCAGACTAATGGGGTCAGCCCCCCTCTGTATATGCTGGAGTTTTCTTTGCAGTGGTTTAAGTGGAGTGCATTAGCATTGCTGCTTTGGGGATTAGGATAATGTGGACTGAATGAATAGGAAATGACTAAGACTGGCAGCATGTTTACTGTTTATATATTTCACTCTTAAACAGAAGCAAAATGATCTGGACAGTTTGGACAATTTTTTTATGTGTTTACTTATTTATTTATTTTTAATTAAATCTGCTTAAGAGTATGCTGTTCTTTCACACACTGTAATTTCATATAGTGGAACTCCAACTAATAAATTATGAGATGTGTGTCAGAATGGCTTATTTCATGGGCTTATATAAAGTGGGAACTTTTTGAATATTTCAGTAATATGTTTATAGTTTGTGGCTGATCTATTATTAGACTGTATTTGAATGATTTCATATCTATGTGAACTTAAGATATTCTAATAAATGTTCTTCATGCATCACATTTATGTTCTTTATCAGAGTAGTGAACCATCACCAAACAAAAATGCAAATACCTCTTTGGATTTGTACATATGCATTGGCTTTGCCAAAGAATACTTAAAAGGCCATCTTTATAAGCATGAATACAGTATGTGTATTGCCTTCACTAATGTCTGTTGCCTTCTTCTGCCTTCACACTTTTTAAAATGTGGAGCAGTGGCCTGAACAATAAGGAGAGCTAAACAAGTGAAATCATTTTAAATGTTATCAATAATATCAATCATGTTTCTCATTATGATATTTTAAAATGTTATTAAATGGATCATATTACATATCTATTGATTTTTCATTAAAGAACCACTTGTATAAAAAAGATTTTCCAAGGAATGTTTTGAGTTCAAATTTGACTTCTTTAGCTTAGCATTGAAGCTAGTGTTGCTAACCACAGTGCCCAGGGAGCAGTTGGGGATTAAGTGCCTTGCTCAAGAGCACATCAGTCATGACCTGCCTAGGGATTAAAGATCTCTAATCACCAGGCCTCGGTTGCCCCCCATTTAAAACTGAATGTTCACCAAACATCAGATCACAAAGAAACTGGTTTATAGTGATTTTTTTTAAACTCAAATGAGTGTAAAAATGTAAAGAAAAATATTATTTATGTTATTTCCTGAAGACATCTTGCTAACAGCTGTTCTTGCTAACACCATTGGTTTTACATCAAAACACACACTGTAAAAAATGAACTTGCCCTGTCGTTAACCTAACTTAAATATTGTAGTTGGTATGACTACCAAGCCCTGAATTTGTTGTGATAACTCAATATTTCTTGTTTATATGTTTACTAACTACGCTTCCTGAGTTTACCTAACTTAAAATTTTAAGGCAGCATGGACACTAACTTTTTTAAGTTGAAACAACATGGATATTTTTTACAGTGCAGTGTTAACTGATTAAATTGTGATTTTGATGGAAGCAGATTAAGACTGTTTTATTCACCATGGAATTCAAAGAAATTATTAAAAATAATTAAAATTTATACTTACTGTATGTTCACAAAAAAAAAGAAAAATAACCAGAAAATAGAGGTATGCTGATGCTCACTCATCAAACCCTATTAAGAACACTACACTAGTACTGGGACTTGCCTCCCTTTGCCCTCAAAATAGCTTCATTTCTTTGTGGTATGAGCTGGAAACATTGCTTTGAGATTGTGGTCCATTCTGACATGAATGTATCGAGCAATTCCTGCTGATTGTTAGGTGCAGTTTCATGCCGCAAATCTCTCATTTTACCACATCCCAAAGGCATTCTATTGGATTGAGATACAGTAACTGGGAAGGCCACTGAGGAACATTGAACTCAATGTCATATTGATGAAACCAGATGACTTTTGCATTTGTGTCCACAGAGCTGCCGCTTACTGGATGCGCTTTCTTTATCACAACAATCTGAGTAAACTTTAAAGGCCGCTGTGCATGAAAATCCCAAGAGATGAACAGTTAGGGAAAGGCTCAAATCAGCCCATCCGGCAGCAAAAATCACACCTTGCTCAGAAATAACAGAGATTACATTTTTTGCCCATTCTAGTGGTTGATGTGAACATCATCTGCAGCTGCTGATTGTATGTATTGCACTTCTGCACAATTTCCTATGTAGGAGTGACTAGATGTGCTTTTTAAGTATATACACTACCTGTCAAAAGTTTTAGAACACCCTAATTTTTCCATTTTTTTAATTGAAAATTATTCTGTTTAATGACTCATTGCACTCTGAAATGAAAACATATGACTCATGGATTCAATTTATAAACCAAAATGTATCTAAACTTTGTACTCATGTAAGCCTTTGGCAGATATAACTGCTGAACACACTTGTGGCATTCATCCTACAATAGACATCAAATCTTCTTCAGACAGTTCTTCACAAATCTGCAGCAGAAGTTCACATGAATGTTGGCACCTTTATGTTGCTTTGCTTTTCACTTCATCCCAAATCAGCTGGGTGGGGTTTAAGTCTGGAGTCTGTGCTTCCACTCCATGTTTTCAAGCTGACCATCTTGTTCTTTTTTTCCTGTGGTGTTTTTGGCAGAGCTTGGACTTGTTTTGGGTCACTATATTTCTGTAGGATGAACCCCTGACCAACTAGGTGCATACCAGAAACGTTCTAAAACTGTTCAAAAACTTTTGACTGGCAGTGTATACCGTAACATACAAAAGTTTTAGGCACTCGTAAAAAGTAATATTTAAAAAATTATATATTTGGGCATTGTGTTCATTTATTAATTTAACAAACATTAATATTATAAATGTTTTAAAAATAAATAATAATAATAATAATAATAATAATAATAATAATAATAATAATAATAAGTTGAAATGTTATTAATGCTAATGTTTTGTTTTAACCATTTCCAAACCTTTTAATATGGCAATCCAGTACCTTTTGTAATTATCATCCAATAACTGATTTCAATAATGATTGCTTTGTGTTGTTAAATCAATTGGCCTGATAATGAATGTCAGACATTTATATAATGGCTGAGGAGCATTGAAGAGAATATCTGAGAATATAACCAAATGTTGTACAATAAACATCATATCAGCTTTTTTCAAAACAAGATATTGTTAATCTTTACTGTTTAATTAACTGATTCTAACGATATATGATATTTTACATGGCCTGACTTCATTCCTCTGAACCTCCCTTTTTGTCTCTGGTCTCCTCTCTATCATGTTAGTGGAGATCAGGGGCATTCTGTGTTTTTAAGTTCTTGAGGGGATTTTTGGGTTTGAGTGTGTACACATAAGTGTGAGTGTTTTCCTGGCTCACCTTTGGTAACGTTTCTTTCTATAGGACGTGGAATCTCACACTCACAACGTACTCGCTCTGTGGGTCTGTAGTGAATGGTACCTGTGACTTGAGATTCAACAAGGGAAACGTTATTCCTCTGACGGGGTGCCTATTTTCTTTGAGGCAATACTTGCACTGCTTGATTTTTGACAAAGTTTGCCAGGGTTGTCTACTGCAGGTTGTGTGATGACTCATTCTCAAATTTTTGCCTTAAGTTCAGGGCATTTTGCCTTGGCTCCTGTTCTTTTCTTTACTCCTTCTATCCCACTGCACCAATCCATTCTCCCTGGTGGCAGCTGCTGTTATTCTTGGGGACTTTTATGCTTACATTTTTATATTTTGGCACCTTCTCTACATGCACTTGAAATCCAATAGTTAACAATTTAGTAAACAAAAAGTGTTAAACAAACCAGAAAATACACTGCTCAAAAAAATAAAGGGAACACTAAAATAACACATACTAGATCTCAATGAATAAAATATTCCAGTTGAAAATCTTTATGTATTACATAGTGGACTGTGTTGAGAACAAAATAACATAAAAATGATCAATGTAAATCAAAATTATTACCCGTTGGAGGTCTGGATTTTGAATCATACTCAAAATCTCATATCACCCTCATGGAGTCTGTTTCTGAGAGTTTGAGCAGAAACATGGATATTAGTGGCCTGCTGGAGGTCATTTGCAGGGCTCTGGCTCTGCTCCTCTTGTCCCTCCTTGCACAAAGGAGGAGGTAGCGGTCCTGCTGCTGGGTTGTTGCCCTGCTACGGTCCCCTACATGTCTCCTGGTGTACTGGCCTGTCTCCTGGTATCTGCTCCATGCTCTGGACACTGCGCTGACAGACACAGCAAACCTTCTTGTCACAGCTCGCATTGATATGCCATCCTGGATGAGCTGCACTACCTGAGCAACTTCTGTGGGTTGTAGACATCACCTCATGCTACCTCTATGGTGAGAGAATTGACAAAATGCAAAAGTGACCAAAACATCAGCCAGAAAGGTTGAGAACAAAGAAAAGGTCTGTGGTCACCACCTGCAGAACCACTGCTGTATAGGGGTTGTCTTGCTAATTGCCTCTCATTTCTACCTGTTGTCTGTTCCATTTGCACAACAGCAGGTAAAAAAGATGCACAGTCAGTGTTGCTTCCTAACTGGACAAGTTGGTTTCACAGAAGTGTGCTTGACTTGGAGTTACATTGTGTTGTTTAAGTGTTCCCTTTATTTTTTTGAGCAGTGTATTTTATATTTTAGATTCTTCAAAGTAGGCACTTCTTGCTTAGATGCCAGCTTTCTTGACATTTTCTCAGGTAGTCACCTGGAATGGTTTTCAGTTAACAGCTGTGCCTTGTCAAGAGTTAATGACTTGCATTTATTGCCCTCTTAATGTGTTTGAGACATCATTTGTGTGCCTACTTTGAAGAACATGTTTGTTTAACATTTTTTAATTTACTACATGATTCCTTTTGTGTTCCTTCATAGTTTGGATGACTTCAGTATTTAGTTCAATATTTTATGATTCTCAAGCTCTAATCAACACATGAGCAAAGTGTCAGAGATTGCTCTTATGCCTGCAATGCAGATAGATGGTTGCTCATAATATCCTGATAATATTGGGTATATTAATAGTGTAGGTAATAGTAATTTGACAGTCCAACATTACTGGGAGTCAGCAGTGGTCACTCCTACCAACAATGGCCTCCAAATTCCACAGTTTTCAGTCCAATCAAACATCTAGGGAATGTTTACTTGTTCAACAAGCCTGATCCATGGTGGCTCCACATCACAGTTTACAAGATTTAAAGAATCTGCTGCTAATGTCTTAGTGCCAGAAACCAGAAGCCACCTTCATAGGTCATGTAGAGTCCATGCTTCAGTGAGTCAGAACTGTTTAAGTCTGCTATGGAGGACCAACAGCATATTAAGCTTATTAGTATCTTGGTCATAATGTTTTGACTCATCTGTATGCACTTCATATTGCAATCGTCTGACCTTGTGAGACTAGTGGTAGGCTGGCATGATTTTATTTGAATTGACTTGAATTGTGAACTTTGATGTGAGAAGATCAATGTTGCTAATGTGAATGTTCAGATTCAATTCATGTCTGTGTTATGCTCTGATCTTTTATGGTGAAGCAGAACTCAGTCTGTCCATATAAACCCGGATAAATAAGAGATTACTCTCACCACAGTGCTTTTAAGGTCATCTAACAGTACACAAATACAATTTTGCCTTTTGCTCGTGTTGAAATATACACCTTGAAGATTCTTTGCCGTTTCAGAAACTCTTCCAAATGTGGTTTGCAAAAATTGAGTTTCATGTGGTTTTTGGCTGTCCATGCTATCAAAACTCAAGGCCAAAAATTTGATTAGAGCCACTAGTCTGAACATAGCCAAAGTCTCATTTATTTCTCCGTTTGACCTTGTTCTCTCAGAGCTGCTACAATTGCCTGGTCAAACTAATGAAAACATAGATTCATGCAGCATTCATTTAACCCTTTCAGACCCTGCGTCCATTGCAATGGACATCACATGTTTTCTTCTTTTTTTATGTTTTGTTGCACAAAAGACCAATTGATGTCTGTTGTTCATCAGAACAGACATTTACCAACCAATAAAATAACAACTTAGCCCCGCCCACTGCTTTGGGAACAAAAAAAGCACACAGAAGTTAGCAATGGCAGCACTCCAGCCAAGGAGGTAGAGTAAGGGTTCATTTTAACTCATTTTTATCTATTTTAGAATACTTTTTTTCTTCCTGTTATGAGTTAATTTTACTCTTAAGGGATGGTTTGTGAAATAAAAAGTTCAATATCAGTTGAAATAAAATCAAAAAGTTAAATACTGGATTTTTTTTTTATCTTGTTGTCCATTGCAGTGGACAGTGGGTCTTAATGACATGTTTTTTTAGTGCTGCTGTTAAAGCTCTACTATGCAATTGCAGTGTATGCAGACAAATAATCTGTTAAATACAGTGTAAAATAAGATTAAAACTATTTATTCTACAAAGTACAGAGCACTTGAAATGCTTCAGTTAAGTGGCACCGGAAACATATCAGAAATTGAAAACTTTATTAGTGATGATGATGGTGACGATGAAGATGCAGAGAGTGCAAGACTCTCAAGAGTAGGTG
>BRDA01074978.1:0-15007 GCA_036984385.1 Crenuchus spilurus | reverse complement strand
CTCTTATTGGTACTTGGTATCGGCAAGTACTTAAATGTAAGTACTTGTACTCGTACTCGGTTTTTAAAAATGTGGTATCGGTGCATCCCTAGTTTTGAAGATGTCCATGTTCATTTCACACCTCCCCAGAAAGTTAACTACATAACGTGGTGACACCAATTACAACTACTGTTGGCCACTTGCTAACAATTGCTAAGTACATTTGTTTTGTGATGGAGCTTGTATTTCAATCTGTTGAGATGTGAATCAAATTAAAATTACCCATTAAAATGAATAAAAATGCTATTAATCCATTCCAGCCCCACAAAAACCACACCAATTTTTTCTTATGTTTATACATAAGAAAAATTTACTTTATAAATAACAAATATATAAGTATAAAAATAATAATATATAATAAAAAAAGAATGTAAAACTGGTTCATTAAGCATATTTACATTAAAGATCAGACGATTTACTTCAGTGATTTTTTTTGTCACACTTTCCTCGCTTTCACTTGCAGGGGGTTTCAATAAAATCCTGTGGAAGGAGGTTTGTTTCTTCCTCCATTTCAAAATGTTTCAAAAATGAGTGATACAAATTTATTACACAGTGCCAAGGCACCACATCTTGTTCTCTGCAGTGTTAGCATTGATCTCTGCACTCATTCCTGCTCACTAGTAACTCCTAGTGGCAGGTGGCAGAAGCTTGCTCGCTCGTAGCTCAGATCTTGGCATGCATCATAAAGCAAAAAAAAACAACTACCGAGCGACAACTCATATCTCAGAAAATCCGTAAGTTGGGTCACTCGTAAGTCAATTTTCTGTATTTATTCCAATTCGTTTTGATATTTGTCCCAGACCTTTATCAAAACAATATTGCACAGCCTAAAGTGAAAAAATATGCTAGCCTACTGATGTTTCTATCCAGTCAAGTAATACTACTGTGTGTTAAGACCTTCCAAACTACACGTGTATGTGAGGTTCTTACAGGGCTCATACTGGAAACCCTTAAAAGTGCTTGACTTTTAATGGTGTGTTTTCCAGGTCTGGAAAGTGATTGAATATTGAATAATATGCTTGACAATACTTGAAATCGGTGTGACTTTTACAACAAGCTGCTGTCTGGCTAAATAGTTCACTGGCCAGAGATTGAATATAATGGTGAACAGTGATGTGTAACTAGCTAATAATTGTATGTAAGTAATGGTGTGTGTATATATTATATCTAATGGTATTTAGGGATGTATGACTGGTTAATGTTTTATATAATGGTGTACAGGAATGTATAACTAGTTAAGGGCTGAATACAAATGTGTATGATGATGTATGGCTGGTAAAGGTTGTGTATAATGATGTATGGCTGGTTAATTAAGAATTCTCGATGATGGTATATAGGTATGCATAACATTGTATATAGTGGTAAAATTGTATATAATGGTATTTAGGGATGTATGACTGCTAAAGAATTGAATTTAATTGTATATAGAGATGTATAAATGGTTACAGAGTGTATATAATGGTGCATAGGGCCATGTAACTGGAAAAGGATTGTATAACATTGCAAATAGGGATGTACAGTAAGACTAGTTAATGATGGTGTAAATTGATGTATAGTGATGCATATGTGGTCATAGATTAAATATAGGTAGCTTTAGGCTTTGTTGTATAGCAAATAATGATTATGAGTATATGAATATGTATAAATACTGTAAACATTGTTCTTCATACTTGTATGTTGAATAAGTAGATGTGGTGGTGAGTGGGAACTATGTGCTTAGTAATAAGTTGTGAAGAGTGAGCATGTGAACTCAATCAATACTGATCAGCAAATGTGCCTGACCTCGTTACTCAAACAAAATTCCAAGGTTGGCAGGTCTGGGATTCTATGCAGAAATATGCATCAGTCTTTAGTGGTGAACTGGGGCAAGAAATGTTCTTACATTGGTCTATTATTACTGGCAGATGTTGGTGTTGGTGGGGTAGTGACTGCTGGGGAATGTCTGTCCAGAAGGAAGGCTGTCAGTACCTGTATATCAGCCAATGGCCCACTGGGAATATCCCTAGTCCACCCCTGCAAAGGTCTAATAACTACTGACTTCATACAATAATGGTGTTCATTAAATTAACTTTCTGTTGTTTTTCTTGTTTAGCCATTTGACCAGAATTCTCAGCAAACTTATTCAGCCCTGGAGACCATGAGTGCTACCAAACATCTGCACATCATATACTGTATGAATGTGAACATCATCACAAACTGTATCTGTGGGAGTATCAAATCCAGGTTTCTTTCATCTATTCCTACGACATTTTCTTCACTTCAGCATGTCTTTTTCAGAGCAGTTATATTTGGACTTAAACTCTTAAAGCCTTTTTTCCAGTTGAAGTACAGAAATGTGGGAGAATCAGATTATGGTAATTGATATTCTAAAGTGGTTCCATCATGCCGGCGGCGATTGGGTCTTTATTAAATCGCGGAGCAGCAACAGAACTTTCTTCTACTTGTCCAGCTAAGCAGAATTTTCAGCAGCGGTTCAAATCAGTAGGGAACAAAGACAAGAACGAGAGGCTCTTCAGCGTGTTTGAATATTTTTCTCCTTATTAAGATTTATCTTATAAAACGGCAGAGATGGTTTTGCCCGTGCTGTTCTGTATAACAAGTATTTACCACCTACCGCCTGCTTTGAGCTGCCTACAGCGTTCAATTAGGAATTAGGCAGTACAAGAACATCTGATCATACACACAAGAACAACGAGCTTTATCTTCTCTAAACTATCCTGACATCAACAAATGAAGCTGGTACCAGTGTGGTCTCTACAACTTTTATGTCTGTAAGTGGTCAGACATTCATATTCATGAACAGTTTCAGAGTGGGTGAGAGCTGGAGGCTCATAGGTATGAGCACTTGTAACTCAAAGGGATGATCTCTAATGAGAGGTATCAAATGTGCAGCTTGGTTAATCATTTTTCATGTTTGGTGTTCAGATTTTGCTTCTTTAGCTTCTACAAGGCTCAATAGTCACCCAGTAATGTCAAAAATACATAATTGAAACGTCTTTAAAGCAACTAAAATGTTATGTTAAACTTAACTTAAAAGCTTAAAATTTAGGACACAAATATCTAAATTTTGTTGCTTTAAATTTGTAAAGTTTTTATTATAGTTCTGGATCAGCAGATTTTAAAGCTCATATAAAATCTATCAGCAATATCAGAGATGTTTTGGCAATTTAGGTGATTATTGAATAGAAATGTGATTTCTAAACCATTTTGTTTTAAAATCAAACATAACTTGTAGAATAAGTCACTCCATATTTGATTGTTTCATAAAAAAACGACGTAAATTCTTGTATGAGTTTTGCTAACACTGTGCATAATAGCTAGTAGTTACACACAGTCTGCATTGTTCACTGTTTTATTCTGTTTTATTGGAGACAGTATATGCAGTTTATTACTGACCTCTCTCAAACAATAAACAGTCAGTTCTAGCATTGGCCAGTCTGGACAATGACTACCGGCACAAAAGATCCCGGTAGTGTCTCCAATTGTGCTACAGAAGATGCTAGTGTGCTTTGCTTATGCTCGGTTTCTGCCTATAAGTAGTGGATTTGTCTGAAGCTGCTGCTGTGGGGAACAGCAGCACACCTTCCCGTCCCATCCCATATGCCCCTGCTCCCATTTGCATCCGTAGGAGGCATTCCATTTTTAGAGATGAAGCATTTTTACGCATCCTCGAAGGATGTTTAAAATCAAAAATAAAATAAAAAATGCTGGTTCTGTTCTCTCAGAGGACCAGCTTTAGGGTAAGAGAACAAGAGAAGCAGAACTGATTCAGATTGAGGAATCTCAGCAAATGTCCCTCCGACTGGCACTACATAGCCAAACAAGGAATAACACTTATTGAACTTTCTAGAGTGACAGTGAGCATCAGTGGCAAAACTAGCCTGTGGCCCAAACTAACACAATGTAACAGATTTAGAGTCCTAAGAATGTGCATCTCATATCCCTACAGAAACACCATCTGTGAAATTTTATTCACCCTGAAGATTGTTCACCATAAAAGTAACTTTTTCAATACACTAATACAATATATACTGTATATAATAGGGCCATGAAACACTTTAAAAGTTATTGTGAAGATCTTGCACTGGATCCTACATTGAAGCCAGTGAAGTGATTTCAATAAGGGGTCATTATGAGGCTGTTGATATAACTCCTTAGTAGTTACTGGTGATTATGGTGTTAAGTATCCAATTAGTTGCATCAGCAGTTCAATTGACAACAAGGAATTACACAATCTAGAACCAGAAACTGGATACGAGAAGCACAGACACTCACAGTCAGGGTAGTGCGGCTTCTACATAGTGGGGTTAGTTTTCAGTTTTACTAGTATGATCCCCACAAGATACAATGAGAGAAGTCACTCATATACATATTTTTTTATGTTTTTATTCACAGATTCATCTGAAACTCATTGTGAATGAAACATAATTTTATATTTGCTCTTGGCACCTGTTGGCACATTGGAGCCCTAACCCTAATTATGAAAAATTTAATTCAATGAAAATGTATTCAAATTTTTTTTTTTGCTTTGTCTAAGGAGTGTCACCAATATTCTATTAAAATCTTCTCCATCTCACTAATTGTCTGCATCTGGGTTGCCAGGTCTGGCATAAACAACCAGCCCAACATCTGTTTATAACGTGCCCTTCAGAACCTAAAACTAGCCCAAAATCTAAGGTGTTGTTTGAAGTTTATAGATGGCCATAGAACTACCAGCTTACTTACTCTTAAATCTTCTGATAGTCTTAGTATTATAATCTAGTGTAGACTCTTTGTTTGCAATGCTATTATTATTAGTCATTAGTTTTTTTCATTATATAATTAATAGTTTGATGTTATCATTATTCAGTGACCCAGAACTGGATAATGGATGAATGGATTATTGTACTTTAGAATTTTGAAAATAGCCCAAAAACCCACACTCTGCCTCCTTCAAATGCATTTTCAAACTTGGTGGAAAAATCAGGAACCTGGCAACCCTGCACCTGCAGCTTTGATTTCTTTAACTGATCACATTTAACACTAGAAGTGCAGAGTGCCTCTTATTTCAAGGCTGTGATTCTAGACTATAAACAGTTCCTCCAGTATCAGTTATCTACCTGCATAGGTTGTGAAGGCACCTAAAACGATCTGTGAGCACCCACTTTACATTAGAACTGTCCCAGAGTGAGTGTCACAGGAGACTCTAAGGGCTCATCTGGATACCACCGTGGTAATAATAATAACAGTGTTAGTCAATTGGCATGTCAGAGGCAGCAATGGAGGCCCGCCGCAGAGGGGACGAGAAGACAGATGGTCTCGGCCTCCGCCTTGAACTGTTCAGTGTCCTCGAATAACCAGCGCAGCACCACTGAATGGATTAGCAAGAAGTTATATTGGGATCGAGCACGGGCCCTTGATTTCCACGGCCACGGCAGGAGCTGCTGAAATGAAGATAATTGCACACTTGGTATGCCATCATCTGGCCCTCGATGGAGATAATAAAACTGAAAAACCCCAGCCGCTTCTGAAAAGCTCTACAGATGCAAGTTGTGTGGAAAACGTGACTGAATTCTTCGAAGTAAGACTATTGTGTGACAGTAGGCCATCTACAGTACATTAAATACGTAGAAGAACGAGCTTGACAGTGCATAGATGTCAGTATTGCTGGTTTTTAAGCCTACAGTAACATTTATAAAGGCTATGTTTGATAAAAGTAGCCAAATTTGACTCTGGAATAAGCCTTTACACATATTTCTGTAGCTGTGTATCAGTTGTCATAGCATTTTTTTTTTTACAAATTAGACTTTATCTAATGCTTATTTTATTCACTTCTCAATGGATTACTGTTATACAGTCCATATATGGAATATAGGGATGCACAATATATTGGCAATGGATATATTGTTTGATATAAATGCACAAAGTAAATTATTGTTATCAGCCTCATATTGAAATCATGCCTGATTATTAACTTGCTTATACAGTATGACTTTTTTATTCTTTTAGAGAAGAAGTCCTCTATTGGTCACTTTGTTAGGCTCCCTCTAGTGGCTAATGACCATAATGTGTCAGTTGTACATCACATCACATTACTGTATTTACGTTACATTTACATTTGTTCAAATGATCTTTAAAGTATCACCGTTGGACACTGTTGCTTATCATTTCAGACCCAAACATCCCATATCTAATGGAAACTAAGCTGCAAAAACAGCCCCTTTTAAATTCCCTGTTTTTGTGATGTCACAGAAACCAGCACATATCTACCCGATTCAGCCTGTTTTCACTTTTCTGAACTGCATCAGCCTGTAGTGATTTCTCAATATAGGGCAGCCTTTATATGATATATGTACATATATCAGCCTTAAAGGTGCAATAACAAAAACTTGATAAACTGCTTTTATCGCATAAAGCATAACAAATACAGGAATAAATGTCGCATATGGAGTATTTCCCTTCAAATAAACTTGTTGTTTATTTTCAGAGAGAGTGCGTCTTCCACTAAGCAGACGTTTATATGCTTCCCAGTGTTTTTGTTCAGCGCTGGTCTTCGTGGGCCTTGCCGCAAAGCCTCAGTGCCATAAAGATGCTGAGATTACATAATGGCACCTTAATAGTCCATAAAACCAGATTACCAGTGGATTATCTGTAACTCTGGCCCCGCCTCCCCACCCACTCATGCTCCGCCCTTTCACTCGTGTGGGTGGGTGCGTGGGAGTGTGTGCGTGTGTGAGCGGGGGCTGTCTGGTGTGTGTGCATGATGCCATAAACACTACAGCCAGATGGGTCCAGTCTAAGCTGCTTAGAATCGTATTAATCATGTAGCTAAGTTGCCATCAATGGTGTGGAATCTCATACTAAGGGGTTCACACACACACAAACACACACACCCCCAATATGAGTGTTGTGTCAATGAGGAGATAAGCAGGCTGATGTAAATCATGTTCTCATTGCCTCATGTGCTACCAGATGTTTATTTTTATATATTTATCAGCTATCAAGGCTCTTTACCATTTAGAACAAACATTACAGACCATACACCTGCAGAACTCTCAGCAGAACTCTCAACACACATTAGCTATTAGACAGGGAGGTGAGGAGAGACTGAGCCAGTTTATGAAGATGGAGATTATTAGGAGGGGGACATTTAGCCATGACATCAGGCTCTACTCTTAGAGGAAATGATCAGGAAGCTTTTTCTGGGGACATTTCAGTCTCATCTCAAAGACATTTATACAGGACAGTCTCCCCATCACTGCATTGGGGCACTGGGATCCAAGAATAGTACCTCCTGTTGTCCAGCAACACCACTTCCAGATACACAAGAGGTCTCCCATCCAAGTTCTGACCAGACCCAGACCTGCTTAGCTTCCATGTGTTTGGATGTTGTTCACTTGTCAAAGATTACCCTGCTCCATTCAAAAAGACTAGACATTGATATTGGATGTAGTGAACAGACACTGGGTCTGTTTACTGTCACTGGAGTGGTGTTCCTCAAGGTTCCAGTAGTGGACAAAGTACTGAACTCTAGTACTTAAGTAAAAGTATTGATACTCGTGGTCAAAACTTACTCAACTACAAGTAAAAGTTGCTCAGTCAAAAGTTTACTCAAGTTAAAGTACTGAAGTACTTACTTTTAAAAATACTCAAGTATTCAAAAGTGCAAATTATATTTTCTAATATCAGTACATTGCTGTATTGTTTTGAGTGCTTTTACAGAAACGTATAGCTTGCTGAAACCACCTGATGATGTATCAACATGTAGAACCACTCTGCAACAAAAAAACTTCAGCATAAACATGCAATAAAAAGGACAACTATATTTGCCATATTTTCTACCCCCCCCCCCAATAAAATAAAATGAAATAAATAAAAAACAGGCGACACTTTTCTCCTCACAAACAGTAACACTGGTAAGTAAGAACTACCATACTTAACATAGAAGCTTACAAAACAGTGAAAGCTCTGCACAGATTAATCTAGATCAGGGGTGGGCAATTAATTTACCACATGAGGACCACATGAGAAATCTGAACAGTTTTAGAGGGACCCTTTTGTCTGCACCTCCCCTGTATACAGCATATATAATTTCCCTTTATAAAAAAGTGAATGAAACATTACAAATTCTTTTCTCATACACACACTCTTCTTCCAGTTACTGGAGGGTGCATGCACACTCAAATATTTCACACGCACTTGCAAATCTTTTTATGCTCTTGCGCTCGGAATTCACTGCAAAAACAGACATGTCTGTTTAAGTATGTATAAGTCATCCATCAGTTGTTCCTGCTACTCTTTACATGAACTCCCATTAGTCAAAAATGCATTACGGTTAACTAACAAATTATCAGAGAGACAGAGGTTTTGCCTAAATTATTTAGCATCATTACATGAGATATCTCCAAATTATTATGTTTTTGTGAGTGGTTACATGATGGTACAAGATAAAGTACAAAACACTTTACCCATCGCCAAACTGATGAAACTACTTAGCTAATACATAGGCTGACAGATAGCTGACAGAAAATATGCAACCTTAGGGTCACTTCTAGGTGAAGTGTGATTGCAACATAACAATATAACATATTACTGAATAAATAAATGTGTGTGTGTGTGTGTGTGTTTAAGTAATTAATTGTTATCTCTGATGATCGTCACACCTTTCCCACCCAATGAGAGTGTACAGGAGCAGCAAGAACAATGTTATTGGTCAAAACCCCTTACTGCATTCTGATTGGCTGATGACCTGGGAAGGTTTACGTGTGCACGTACACTCCAGTGTTTCCAAGTCCGCTTACTTTTAAGCGACTTTGGGCTTGTTTTTTTTTTTAAAGTCACTTGCAAATCTCATGAGTCACGAGTTGCGGTTTATTGGGCTTGTTTTTTAACGTAAAGTTGCTTATTTGGGCTTGACTTTTTTTCCTAGTGAAACTTTTTGATTATCTCCCAGTAGGGATGCAGCTAACGATTATTTTAGTAATTGATTATTCTATCAATTATTCTTGCGATTAATTGAGTAATTGGGAAAAAAAATAAATGAAAGAAATCAGGTTCTGCAATAATTACTTAAGCTTATTTTAAAAGTAATAGAAATACACAAAAAAATAACTTTAAAGCTTTTTAATTAAACATTTTTAAAAATACAATAACAGCCTCCATTTCAGGTTCAAGTTTAAAACTCTTGCTTCTTTCAAAAATCCAAAAACAGAAGAGAAATACATTTTTAGAAATCACATTAAAGGTAAAAAGCAAACATAAATTAAGGCACAATACAGTAAACATTGCCTTTTTATATATTCAACTTTGAATTTCAAGTTTGTGTGACAAAACTCTTGTTTTTTTAAAGTGCAAAGACATAGAAATAAAATAAAATCACATTGATTTAAAGGTAAAAAGGAAACATAAATTAAGAATAATAAACAATTTCAAGTCTGAGGTACAACAAAATCCACTTCTAGGTTTTCTACATGTTGAATGAAATATTTTCTTATTTACAAAGCCAACATATATTGAACATTATTCTTACAAACAATATCAATACAACATATAACAATTGAGGAAAATGAGCATGTCAACATGCTCAGAACTGAGGCTTGCCCTGTGCTTTGATGCAATGTTTCCTGCAGCTGAAATCAGGCGCTCTGATGGTGTGGATGTAGCTGAAATACACAGCAGAGACTTTGCCAGTTCTGCCAGTGTTGGATAGCGTGCTGCGTTATTTGCCTATTGCCGTTTTCTTCTCGCACGTTGTCGCTCTTTTCCCTCGTCGCTTTCATATTCCCGCTTCTCAACTAAAAATCTCCGCGCCTCCTCCTTCCTGTGCGTGGGTGATGTAAGCGTGGTGTGCCACATTAAAAGTCGTCCGTGCAAAATACTGTGCGCAGAGTTTTAAAATTAAATAAATGATTACTCGAGGCACAGAAAATTACTCGATCCCCATAATAAAGCAACAGATGAGTGGTAGGCAGTTCGTCCTTTCCAAGACCCCGTTTCCTGTTTATTGCTTCCGTCCAAGTTGACCAGTCACACACCCAAACAGCAGGCAGTGCCCAGAGTGACGAGGCACAGCATAAGAATGAGCTTGAGAAAGTGGAGAAAATATGGAAAAAAAATATAATAAAGAATTTTACAGAATGTGATGGGTTGCAAGTTGGGCTTACTTTGGGCTTGTTTTCATAGAGCTGGTTGCTTGTGTCTATCATGAGATCTGGCAACACTGGTACTCTCCACTAAACCGAAAGAGTTACGTTCGTGTGAGAGCAGGATGTATCTGAGCACACGTGAGCAGTTGTGTAGCAGAGCAAAGCTAATCTGAGCTTTAGCAGACTAAATATGAGCGAGCACATGTATATTTTGCGTCAGAACAAAGAAAATGTGTTTTAGAACTTGCTGGTGTGGTCCAGTCGCAGCTTTTGTTTTGTACACCTGTTTTCGGCCGCTGTTTGTATTTAGGCGTTAGCTCTGCTCCCTGGCCATAAAATGCCCAGGTCTGATCTAGATTAATACCTGAATCTAGGGGTGCAGGAAAAAATCGCTGCAAGCTCAAATCACGTTTCTCACATTGAACGATTCAGAATCGATTCTCGTTTTCAAAAATTTTTTTGTTTTTTTTTGTGGGTGCTGATGTGCCTTCTCAGCCACCGTAGTGCTAGGCAAAACAAGGAAGCAGCGTCGGCTACGTACGGGCATGCAAGCCAAGCCGCGGTCTTTGAAAGCAACCATTTGGAAACACTTTGGATTTTACCGTCAACCCGGCCCGGGTAAGAAAGGGCTTGACGTGACTCATGCAATTTGCAGAGATTGCAACGGTAAAGTATTTCGTTTGGATTTGAAAGAATAAAAAAAAAAATCGATTTGTGACCCCAAGAATCGATTCTGGATCGATTTGCTCGATTCCCAAAGATTTGCAGCCCTACCTGAATCAACAACTTTTCCCACAAGACAAACTCAATAAAATAAATCAAATTAAAAGGACAACAATATTTTATTTCTCATAGTTATTTCAAGTGGTTTCTCCGCTTGACTTTCTCCAACCTCTCCATTGCTGATTTCTATTTTAATTAAAGCTCAGTCGACGATGGCGTATTTCCAAATACCAGGTGTGAGCAGAGACTGTGATTGGTTCCCCTTCTTATGAGGAGCAGAGCGTGTGGCCAATTGCATTTCAGTTAAGGAAAACAGCAACAGCGGACTACGAAGCTATGCTGAGCCAAAAGGAAGGAGTAACGGCAAGCTTCCTAGAAATGTAGTGGAGTCGAAAGTACAATATTTGTCTCTGAAATGTAATGGAGTGAAAGTCATAAGTTCACCAAAACATAAATACTCAAGTAAAGTAAAAATACTCAAAAAATGTACGTAAGTACACTACTCAAGTAAATGTACTCCACTACTGTCCACCACTGCAAGGTTCTGTCTTTTGACCATTAAAGTTTGAGATCAGACTGTGTTGTAGTGAATGTATTACAAATAGTATTGACTCCACTGTCTTGACTCCACACCTTTATATTTAAAACATTTCACTTCAACAGACTAATCTGCTGGAAATGTCTATTTAGAACCTTTAAAATACACTACTGGACTTTAAGAACCATTAGAAACCTTTAAGATACTCTGCTGGACCTTAAGATAATGATGTAGCTTTAAGATACAGTACTGGACCTTAAGACCATGGCAGCAGTGGCGGTCCTAGCCTGTTTGGTGCCCTTGGCAACTCCGACACCCTGACCCGCCCTCCCACTGAATTTAAACAATGCAGTGGTCCCAAGGGCACTTCACAGAACATCTTGGTGGTGGGGCATGCCATCCTCATGCTGCCCCTGACATCGTGCCACTCTGGGCGGCTGCCAATATCGCCCATATCAGAAACCACCACTTCCTGACAGAGCTTTAAGATACACTACTGAACCTTAAGCCAATGATGGAGCTTTAAGAGGATGTTGAATTTACACCACATGTTTTGCATTATGAAAATTCAGGCCTAAAATCCTAACAATGCTAAAAATGAATGAAAGCAGGTGGGCATAATTTATCTTGGTTTGCTTTGCGTGATGCTATATGAACCCTCGTGACCATTCCATTCATTATTTATTAACATGATAATGCTTTTTTGTGGTGCAGCAGCATCTCCTGATTGGGGTAAACAGATGCCTGTGTATGCATTTATATATTTACATGTGCATGCAGAATTCACTAAGAAAAGTGATTATTCAGAAAGCTTTATTGTCTTATTCCAGGACAGTTACCTCCAGAGAGATAGAGAAGGGGCATGAATGTATTTACCTACATGAATATTCAATTACTAGGATGCTTTAAATGAAGGAGACAGTCAATGTTTTATTTAATATCGCAGTTGACACAGTCGTATGTCAGCTGTAAACTGCAGTCTGTCATACTGTCTAATGCACCTTCATATGTTTGCTACAATACAATTTTATCTCATGTGAAGTGATGCTAACAGTCAATGCATTGGGACGGGTTAGCATGACCAGGTCTGCACCATGGTCTACAGGCCCAGCTGGCTTTTATTCATTTATTTAGCACCATTATGATGCTTTCTGCTGAAGTATCTGTTGAACATAGTGTTTCTGATACTGTGACTACAACAGCAGATGGCTTCTAAATGGTTGAAATTGTTGTTTCATAATAAAACTCGACCGGATTGGGTGAAACCTGCTCAATGGATGTGGAAGTGAAAAGCCATCTGCTGCAGAGCTCATTTAAAGGAAGAATTTGGAGGGAAATCAAATCTACACAGTACTCCCCTTACTGCAGGGGTGGGGGGCCAGAGTCTGGGACAGTTTGGTGATTTCTCTGCTCTGACCTAAACCTAATAATTACCTGCTGAGGTCAGTCAGGTGTTTTGTCAGGAAGCACCAAACTACGCAAGAATCTGACCCTCCAGGACCGGAAATCTGCAACTCTGCCTTACCCCAAACTCAATAAGCCAACATATATATACAGGTAGTCCCCGGGTTACGACGTTGATCCGTTCCTACGTTCACGTCGTAAACTGAATTTCGTGTAAGTCGGAACATACGTAAATACTGTACTTAAATAACATACTGTAAGCACTTATCCTAAACACCTATCCTAACACAGTAATGATCAAAAACACATATAAAATACGTTTAATAATGAAAGGAAACAGCCACGTAACCGTGTATTCTTCCGCCACGCGCACACACCAAACACGAAAAAAGGAAACATCATAACTCGGGGACGACATAACCCGGGGACTACCTGTATATATATATGGTGGGTCTTCTTTTTATAGCTCTTCCGATGGTTGTGCTGTTTCTGTATTTTCATATTAAAGCGTTTAACCAATCCCATTTCAGTCAAAGAAGACTGCCGAGGCCTTCACAATTCATTTTGTAGCCCCAAAACCCCACACAACATAATTGTTGATGTAACTGTTGCTTCAGCCAATCAGATTTTGAATTGGTGTCACCAGGGCCCTCTAGCAGACATCTGGCAACATTACTGTGTTCAGACCCATTGATTGGATAGTCAATCTAGTTAGCATTAGCTTCTATGTTGATAGGAAAGGACTTCTTGATGGAACTGAAGAGCACAGATAATCTGTAAGACAGTCATTGCACTGTTTTTGAGGAAAGAGAGGAGGATGGATTTTGTATATACAAAATCCGTCCTCCTCTCTTTCCTCAAAAACAGTGCAATGACTGTCTTACAGATTATATATATGTAGTACTCGGGTTATGTCAGCCCTGAGTTATGATGTTTCGTGATTACGAGTCCATTTACTGTATAAAGCCTTGTTTCGTGTTTGGTGTGCGCGGCGGAAGAATACACTATATATATATATATATATATATACAGTGGTAACCCTACTTACGAGCATCCCTACTAATGAGTATTCCAGGTAACGAGTCGAGATCTCTGAATATTTTTGTTCCAGGTAACGACTAAAATTCCAGCTAATGAGTAGCGTAAATTTCTTCAACTATGCCAAACCGCTAGTGGCGCTGCGGTCGTAGCATCCCCTAGATGCTACCGTATAAGAAGTTAATACTTTTGACTGCTGTTCAGTAAAAGTGAAAGTGCCTGTTGAAAGCGACGCTAAGGTAGCAAAAGGTAGTGAACGAGAAAGTTAGATACATTTTACTTTTACTTTTCATATGATAAGTGTAACCATGCAGCCGCCAGCCTACACGAGCACCGTCGGTCTCCCTCTCATTAGCGGCCAGCCTACACGAACGTCGTCGTCGTCACGTTTATGTTTTATAAAACCCATATAAACACATTATTTAGCATATTAAAGTATACTGTATATTGGCCGGCTGACACGGATTAATCAGTTTTACGTGTATTCTTTTGGGGAAAATGCATCCAGCTAACGAGCAAACCAGCTACCGAGCTCGGCTCCTGCACAAATTAAACTCGTAAGTAGGGTTACCACTGTATATATGTATCTCAGATACGTGTAAACTAAGCTAACTGTGTATGGGTTTTAAAAAAAGTGTTTGTATCCTGTATGTTTTTGTTGTTTTAAACAACATGCTGTGAATTGTAATATATATGATGTATGAAATATGATACAAAACTCATTTATACAGTGTGTTATTCAGGGTATGCTATGGATAAGACTGGGAATTTGCCCCCTAGTATGTGTTCACTAGTGTGTGTGATGGGTTAAATGTAGAGTTCAAATTTGTCTGTGTACAAGCTCATTGGTGAATGTGTCACTTTTACTTTCTTTTTTGTAATTGATCAGAAGGTCACATAAAGGTGCCACATTCACTGACTTCATTTTCTGGTTATCAGGCTTTAAAGCGCTGAAGTTTTTTCTATTTTATGGTCAGAAACCACATTGTTTGAGATGAGTTAAGCGTTGTTCTCACTATAGGATAATGGGGGTGATGTTGAGGTTGATTTGCTCCTCCCAACGGTCGTAAAAGGTCTCCTGATTTCACATTATCCTCCCAAATGATGCTGTAGTGTGGGGTGTCTATAATCCAGTCTTTGC
>BRDA01074977.1:0-28274 GCA_036984385.1 Crenuchus spilurus | reverse complement strand
AGCTGTACATGCTCATACTTTTCATCTTCATACTTTTCAGTTGGCCAATATTTCTAAAAATCCTTTTTTTTGTTTTGGTCGTAAATAATATTCTAATTTTCTGAGATACTGAATTTGGGATTTTCATTAGTTGTCAGTTATAATCATCAAAATGAAAAGAAATAAACATTTGAAATATATCAGCCTGTGTGTAATGAATAAATATAATATACAAGTTTCACTTTTTGAATGGAATTACTGAAATAAATCAACTTTTTCATTATATTCTAATTTTAAGAACAGCACATGTAGTGCCAATAGATTTATGTTTATCTGCTCCAGAGAGTATTATTCTATTGGCAGTTCATCTCTACAGGGACTTGGCAAGCTGTGTGTGTGTGTGTGCATGTGTACATCTGTGTCAGCAATGGGTGCAACTTAAAGTAGCTGAATGTGTTCATTATCAGGGCTATCCATAAACATCTGGACTTATAGTGTATGTCAGTTAACAGATGTAACTGTTTGGATGTGGAAGAAATGAGCAGATGTAACCTCTGTCGACATCTATCAACAGTGGCCTCCACTGTCCTCCAGTTCTACAGATTAAAATCTCGGGCATGTTCTGGAACAAGTATGATCAGCAACTGCTCCACCACACAACTTACAGGACTTGCTGCTAATGTTTTGCTTTCAGATACAACAAGACACCTTCAGAGGCGTTGTAGATGTAAACTAAACAGAATTAAGTTATAATTTAGATAGATAGACTGACAGACAGATAGATAGATAGATAGATAGATAGATAGATAGATAGATAGATAGATAGATAGATAGATAGATAGATAGATAGATAGATCATGAAGGAAATGCATACACTACATCACACACAAACTCACGCAAAAATAAGAGAGATGTAGACATAGTAGCCAAGGCGCTCCATGCAGTATAAAGCCTCCGAAAAAGAGACAAGGAAAGAGTTATTTGGCAGTGAAGCACTGCGTGATGAACGCCACTGTATTTGAAAACATTAAGCCTACCCGTCTCATCGCCTTATTGAATTTATGGACTTTGATTCTTCTTTTATTTCCCCAGCAAAACTGAACTCTTAACTAAACTACTGCGCTTGTGCACTTGGTTCTGTGGAAGGACATAGCTGGGGCTGGCCTAGCCTAACTTGTTTTGAGGTAAGCTAGCTCTCTAGTAGTACACACTCATTATTTCACTGGTTATCATGTTTGTTCATCCACTTTAGGTTAAGGTTCCGAGGGAATTGGTTAGAATATTACCCCTAAACAAAAATTATAAGCCTTCCCTTTTAAGCCTTAACAATACTAATAAGAGATGTATCATTGTGAGGAACAACAAGTCTTCAAAGCACAGTATGAACAGCAATGTCTTAAAACTAATGTGTGGCTTAACACTCTGCACAAGACTGCATTATTATTGAGTTTAATTTTACTGAATGTTTTCGAGAACACCAAGGTAGTCCCCCTACCTGAGCCAGCATTCTCAGTTCGAATTCAACAGAGAGCTACTTACAAACACACTGAACCAGCCAGATCCATGTGCTACCCTACAGAACCAGATTTATGGGAGCTGGTCATCCAACTTGATGACGTGTTGATCAATAATCCCAAAGCATTGCTTAGAATAATTAGAGAGTGTGGCCAAAGCCAGCCATGCAGAGCAAAGTTATAGTCCAATTAACATCTTCTCCAAATTCTAGGCCACCAACACACCGTTTAGAAGTGTAAGACTGAGGCATTTTACTACACTATTGCCAGTGAAGTGTGCACACTAAACAGCTTATTAGGGCTCTGAAACAACAGCAAATTTGGCAGCCAACAACAACCCTTAACAATGATCTGGCACACAGATAAGGAACATTCTTAATTTAACCCATTAAAAAGGCATACAGATGTTTTTCCATACAAATCATACTGTTATCCAACCATTCTGATTTTTAATTTTCCATTTTTCTAAATCCCAGTGTGGCTTGCTGACTGTTAGTGAAGTCAGAATGTACCAAAACAAAACAATTATTTCTCACTTGTAGCTCATGAAACAGCCTGAGAAATTCTGTCAGAACTGCATATTCTGATATTTCAGACCACATTTGTGTTGTAAATTTGAGATTTTATTTATTTAGCTACATTTAACCTTCTGGAGTCTGACAGTATTTCAGAAACTCTGATGAGTGACATGCCTTCAATTTTTTAGAAATTACCCCCAAGTAAAGTAAATTACCTGTGCTCTGATGCTGAGAAATGTGTGTCAGTATTTAAGCTCCTCTCAAAAAAATCTAAAAATATATTTTGATTCAAGCTATATATTTGAAAAGACCCTTTAAGGTTTCTGGGGCATATTTAGTTTTGTTTGCAGGATAAAGTTTTGCAGAGTTATATAAATATTTATGCAGATTTTTGGTTTTGTTCCCCACAGGCAGGTCCGCTGACTCAAAAGGGTTAAATATTAGATAGACAGACAGACAGACACTTTATTGATCTTGTAGGAAATGTATGGTAAATAACATGAATTCAGCTCTCTTACGTGTTTGAGATTTGTGAGATTAAAGAACATTTCAAAGGTTTAAAAGAAACATAATATGACGTAAAGTTTCTCTACCAGTGTATGTGTCCTATTTGACCATTTACACCAAAGGACCATTTTTGGAGTCTCTAAACCTTTACATTGCACCACTACATTGGCATAGAAACTTTACATTATGTGAAGGTTCCTGAGAGGTTCCTATAAAGATCATACACTGAAAAAATATTTAAGGAATCAAAAGTAGCTCTCTTGTGATTCCTAGCTTGGATGTGTGGGTCACAAATTTATTTTTAATTAGTATCAGTTTTTATGTAGTATCAGTTTAATTAGTGTCATTATGTACAGTAGATGAACAGACTTTTTCAGCCTTTAAAATGTTCTCCATTCATATCAATTGACAAAAATGGTTCTGCAAAGAAAAATACACCGAAAGATCAATTAAAGAGCCAGAAGTGGTGCTTCTAGAGAATCTTTATGGTTCCATTTGGCATCTCTTATTTTTAAGAGAGCAGATTAAGTTTAGCTTGCTGGGCTCACGCTCACACTGGGTGTGGTGTGTTGTTATCAATGCTTCCGGAAACAGAGCCTTTCCAGCAGTTCCAGTAGAATGGTTTTAGTGTTTCTTTCAGTGATTGCAGATGCCAGTCAATCCGCAGCTTTGGAAACTTTTCAGGCGGCCCTGTTGCCTGGCCTCAAATTTAGATAATTAAACTTCTACTCTCCTTTTTCCACAAGGGGGGTGGGAGGGTAGCGCTCTGGGAAGCATAACAATACGATGGCTGACCCAGGCTGATTTAGTATGCCCCAGCTGCTAGAAAAACGATGTAACTGCTATGTTGTGTATTTATCCCACTCAGAGATCAGGCCTTTCTCCTGCTGCCAAATCCTCTCTCCCCAGTCTTTGTTTAACTTGGATTAAGGTTTTGAGGTGCTAAACATATTTTTCACATCTGAACTCTTTAAGCGTGTGTCAGAAATAATGACATGGCACTGCTAGCGACTGTGTTTTGGTAACAGCAACTTCCAAATATGATTTCCCTTTATGAAGATCATTTTCAGGCGTGTTTCCTAAAGTCTGCCACCAGTACTGGTACAGTGTGAGCCAAGTCTCAAGGGAGAATAAAAACTTTAATGCTAAAACATCCATGTTCACCTTGATGACGCCATACACTACAGAAACAAGCTAGCCTGCGTTTTTTATGGATGTGAATAAATACTTCTGTCTTATGTAACTTTTACATGTGCAGTTAAGCAGGAAAGGGTTAAGAGTTAACATAAACTAGAGTCAGTCCTGGTAAGAGTAATGCAGCAATTTACCTGCATGAGACTATTCCTGGAAAATTGAGAGGACTCGTGTAAACAGAAGCTGATGCTGTACCAGAAAACACAGTGACTTTGACAAAATGGAAAGTTTCTGAGACTATATTTTGTTTTTACAGCAGAGTTCTCCTTTTTCGTGACCGAATAACATTATGGGAGCATTTTGTTCACAATTCTAGTAGCACACTGTTCCCTTCATGTGTGCATGGCTGCTTCCTCAAAAGCGATGCAGCATGGTTGGCAAAGCAAAACATTAATTGATGCTTTTGTTTTTAGTTTAATTTCTGAGATATTGCATCAGCAAAACATTGTAGAAGTTTATTTTGTACATGAAACTAGCTTTTGGCCATTCACACTCTGGGCCTCACATCCTATACTTTAATGACAAATGTGAAAACATGCATTGTGCACACAAAAAAAATATTTTTTGACTCAACAAGATGTACTTAAAAGAATCAATAAATACTACTTAAAACATTTATGTTTTTTGGAGTTATTGTATTTTATTGAGTATATGCTACTCAGGAATGTCATTATTCTCTGAACTCACATAAATACATTGTGTGCACGACAATTTTTTAAGTTATTTCAACGTCCAGTCCAATTCAAGTTCATTCAACTCAAGGCTGTCTTAAGTGATGTCTGAATGTGCATGTCTGTACCACTGAACGCGCCAAATCTAGACCTCCATGCCACGAGGATTTTCGCCGTAGATCCACCCTTCGCAATACTCCTATCAACGCCAGTTTCGGTCTTGGGGTTTGCTTGAGGGACTTTTTTGTGTAAAGTTATGCTATTTTTGGCTAATGACATGTTGTCATTTTATAATATTGAAAAATGTTCTTAACTTTCAGTTTGTTTTATGCACTTCATAAGCTAACAGCAGTGATAAATGTATTTTGCGTTTTACCCTCATTCTCCCTACTTGAACACATTTATGGATTTATTTTAGTTTTGTGTAACCTGCTGCTATTTTTGGTTAATGAAGTTCTTGGCATATTCTGATAACAGTGTTCTTGGTAAGACATTTATTGTGTGCACTTTAGTTTTTTCCCCACCATCAATCATAAAAAGATAAAACTCATAAAATATTTGGATTTTTAAGGTGATTGTTGACTGTTAAAGACTATTAACTGGCAAGCATTTGCTCAGCTAAAACTATACAGCAGGTTTCAAGGCCTGTTTTAGGAGACTGCTGCAGTTTTGTTCACTTTGCACTTAATCTGAATATGAAGATGGGTCTGAGGAACTGAGTTTATGTTTTCAATTTCGAATTTTTTTAGGAATTAAAATAACTTTCATTGTTGATGTCATTGTTGATATATGAGTTAGGAATGTATTACTAAAATTATATTCAAGTAATACATTTTGCACAAGTCCATTTTTACATTTATAATTCATTATGCTGAATATGTAAATTGAGCTTGATTTGTTGAATTAGACTGACTTAATATTATGTTGTATGAATCTAATACATTTGAGTTAGTGTAACAAAAGATTTTTAGTTGAACTCACTTAAAATTGGTGCAAAATGTTGCCTTAATTTCTTTGAATTAGACTGACTTAATATTTAAAGGTGAATATGTAAATTGAGCTTGATTTCTTTGAGTTAGACTGACTTAATATTAAGTTGTATTAACCTAATACAATTGAGTTGGTGTAACAAAAGATTTTTAGTTGAACTTACTTAAAAATTCATTAAGTTGAATTTACTTTAAAAAATTGGTTCAAAACGTTGCCTTGATTTTTTTAAGTAAATCCAACACAGGATTTTTTTCAGTGTGTTTAAAATACATTTCAAAATACTGTGATGGAGTGACATAAAGCCTGTACATCACTGTGCATGCAGTGCATTAGGTCTTTAGTGTAAAAATGTTAATGCCTCTCTACGTCTTTCTTACACTCTCTCTTTTCTCTGTCTTAAAGGTGCCAACTACCCTTCAATTAAACAAATGTTGTTGTTCTTCCATGAAGAGCCTTAACTTGAATGGTTTCAGCTGATTTCTTCTCTAAAGTTCCATCAGCTGAAAGGTTCTCCAGGGAAACAGAAGTGGTTCTTCCATGGCATTGCACCAAAGAAAACTTTCTGGCACCTTTAATCTTAAAAGTGTACTGCTATAGAGATAACATGAGCAGCCTGAGTGATTTATATTTGTGGTGCGATCTACAGTGTCAGTGGAAAACGAAAACCAGAACAAAATTCTGTGGAGCATCCAAACCAGCCTCAAGATGTGAGGATGTGAAAACGTCAAAACTAATGACGAGTCAGTACAGAAGGTTCTTATACATGTCACTTGAAAAATTGTTAGTATTGTATTGGATTCTCTGTTGATGCCATAACGATGGTAAATGCCTTAAACCAGCAGACACGTTGTCTTCTTGAAAAGAGTCTCCTATCAATATATTTTGGCCTGTTTCTTCTACAGTTTATCTCAGCCTGGTAGAAGAATTAAGCCTGACTGGCTGCAGAAATAAAGCTTTGAGTTTTTCATTGCACTATTTATTTCTTTATTTAATCAGGAATAGACCTTTTTTCATCTCCAGCTTTGTGATGGACATAGTTCATTGTGTCTTTGTTCTCACAAAACATTTAAAGACTATTTCCAAAAAAGAAAAAAGAGTTTAGCATTTACATGAAAGTATTATGGGATGTTTTGCTGTATGCAAATAAATAAAAAGCAGAATCTCTACAGCAGAATGACTCATTTTTTTGGCTTAAAATTTCCTTCAAAACCCACTTAATCTCTTACAACAGGAACCATGGCCAGTACTGTGTAATTCTATAATTTGGAGATATAGCCAATCCTGAGAAGTTGTTTACTTTTCAAATCAGACACAGTGGTTCACTGCATATTAGACCCCTTACATGACATATGCTGTAGGTTTAGCCCATCTCTCTTCTGACTTGCCATGGGGGAAAGAATGATGTGATTTTTACTCTCAATCTCTGATTGACTGAGATAATTTATTGGGTTGCAGCTTTCTGAAACCAAATATTTTCAAGTGTACAGTGCTGTACTTAACTTTATGAGGCAGTGAGGGCCTGTAAAGAGCACCATGGCCAGCTGGACTCGACTTTTATGGCTGTGTCTTTAAGCTGGCCCACTTTAGAATGCTTTTCATACACTTTTATTAGCCTGTCCTGAGAGAAACATAGACCCTGTACAGTCTGCTGTTTTACACAGAGAGAGCTACAGGTAAACACTAAACTGACTACTGTGTTAAACAGGCCAACAATCCCCTAGACTGTAATGTTGCATTCTGATTTATTTGGTATTATTGTTTTGGAACATTTTATCCACAAAGTAATGGAAGCATTAGAGATATTTAACCTTAGGATACACTGAAATTTTGACTACCAAAAGAGAAAAATAGCCAGAACATTAAAACTTCTGACAGGTGAAGTGATTAACATCTCATTACTGTGGTACCTGTGTATACTAAGCAGCAAGTGAACAGTAACCTTGGGTCCTGGCATGCATGTAGATGAGAAAAGAAAAGAGGTTCATGGAATGTAAGAAATAAAAGTAAAGGGAAAACATGTTGAATTGAATGTAAAGTGTTGAGAGGATGTTTGCCTGACTTTGTGTAGGAATGGAAACCGTAACAGTGGACATGTGCTTGGCTATGTTTGGGGGTATGAGTCAGGAATTAGATGTGCTAGTCTAGAATTTTGGAAGCCTGTTTCACTTCCATGTTTTGTTTATGTGGGATTCCTCCATATTCAGCTATGCCAATGTAAATACAATTTCCCATTCTAGGGCACCTTAAACAGAGGCAATTTAATGCTTGGACATATCTGGGCTTTAGCCAAGGGGCCCTGAGGAATTCTGGGCCTCCAAATGGTCTTAAAGTTACTTTTAATGCACCCACTTACATATCAATATGTCAGATATATTTGAACGAGTTGCTCAAATGCTGACTGTTGGATTAGGTTCGATTGAGTAAGAAGTTCAAATTAGCACAAAATGTTGACAAATTCAACAGGTATGAGAGCAGAACACCAAAACAAAGAGACAAATGAAAGTGAATAATTATCTCACCAACATCTGAGGCATCAACAGGATAGACTGTCAATAAAAAACTTCAGAAGCCAAACTATTACTAATCAATTAGTATTACCCATACAGAACATTCTTAAATTGAGTGTGTGAACCATGTTTAACTCTTCTTTGGGTCCAACAATCTACTAAACCTTTGCATTTCCAAATATTGAGTTGATACATCTCTGAATATAAGGAATAAATGTCAGAGGTAGCACTGCAGTAATAATTATTAAGTAATAAACCAAGTCTGGCTTAAGACGTAAGGATTTTAAATCTGGGATTTTAAAGGATTAAATATGGTAAAATACTGAAAAAATAACATTCATAAAAAATACTTTAATAACATTAAACAACGCAAATGAACTAGAATTGTTACTAAATGGTAAAAAAGTTGCCATTTTGTATGACATAACTGTAAACGTCATGAATGTTTAGAATTTCAGTATCTGAGACTTTCCACGTCCTTCCACACACGTCACATGATGGATTCTTTAATCCTCTCTAATACACTGGTAGCTGGAATGTCAAAAAAGCAAATCTTTCAAAAATCCACCCTTTCATCTCTAATGTAGCAGAGACGCTACACGCCGTTTGGAGATTTGATCTGCATATTTATTGTGTTTGGAAGATGCACAGTCAAAGATTCTCAAAAGGCGCTGGGGGCTTGAGGTTTGGACTCTTGGCAGCCATATTTGATAAAACATCTGGGAAGCAAATTATTCTTTATGCATGAGTGTTATTTCATCTGAGACTCGGGTACCATCAGACCAATTGCGGTTGAACGTGTGTGTGTGTTCAGTAAAAGGGTTGGAGGTATGGGGGGGGTCTATTGGCTTTGAAAAGCTGAAATGAAAGATTAACTTGTGTAGAAATATGAGGAACCCAGTGGTCATAAATGATCAAATGGAGTGAGTTAGCTGGAAACAGCAGTGATAAAAAAGTAAAAAAAGCAAGATTTTAGCGAAGTTTGAGTAAACACAGAAAAGGTGGGGGAATGTTCCAGATTTCTTCAGTGCTGATCAATTAAAGCAAATGCATTCTGCCTTTCAGCAAATCTTTTCACAGCCAAAGCAAACAAGAGAGGTCAGAAGAAAGGCGTCCACACTTAACCTAAAACCTGCTCAGCATCACTTCTAACTGCAGGACTTTACAATGTATGAAAGAGGTTTTCTGTGAAAATAAATTACAAAGTGTTAAATGAAGTCACTTTGATGAGTCTCTCCTTCTCTCTTTCACACACACACACGCACACACACACACACACACATATATATAAGGCCACACTTGTTAATCTTATTTAAAGTGTTCTTAATTTTATTATATTTATTATATTACAATGTAGAATTGACCAAAATAAATGAATCATATATTTTACTCAAACAAGACACACAAATGTGTTGTGTTGAGTCCGTTCTTATCTTAAGAGATGTCTTCTTTAAAAAGCTGGTCCAAAGCAGGTAATGGATTCTTCCATAGCTCCAGTCTGAGCTGTGCTGTCAGTATGACTCTGGTCTTGAGCCCAAAAGTGGAAAAAATAATTCAGTCTTCCACCCGGAGAAGTCCAATGTGTGCACAGTCACAGTAACATCATTTTTATTAAAGTGCATCAGACACACGCCAGGAAACTGAAAACAAGCATGTAAATATAAACATAAATATTTTTCAGTGTTTTATCATCTGTTGTGACCCTCTGACTGCTTTGAAGAGGGTTATTCAAGTTTGGTTTGATAGATGTTTGAAATATGAGGATAATGTTCAGACGTTTGTAAAAAGTTTTTTAATTTTGAAGTGGTGAGTTTTAAAACGATGAGGTGAATACATATCCACAAGTATGGTAATACAAATCATTCCTTAATTTACATCACTGTGTTGCTTTAAGGAAACAGACCCCAAAAGAGGTCACACAGATTATTTGTAAATATCTTTAAATGATGTTTACTTGGTTTGTTTTACAGGGCGGCACGGTGGCTTACTGGTTAGCATGTTCACTGAGGTTTTGGGTTCGAGACCCCATCTGAGCGGAGTTTCCATGTTCTCCCTGTGTCTGTGTGGGTTTCCTCCTACAGTCCAAAAACATGGAGGTCAGGTGAATTGGGTACTCTAAATTGTGTGTGTGTGTGTGTGTGTATGTGCAATGTATGTGTGCACCCAGTGATGGACTGGCGCCCTGTCCTGGGCTTAGTTGAATAGTGTAATGCCCTGCCCTGCACCCAGTGAGGGAGTAATGGACTAACCACGACCCTGATAAGAATTAAGCGGGTGTGAAAATGGATGGATGAATGGATGGTTTGTTTTATGACATTTTTACCATCATAGTATCTTAAATATATATAGATATTTAAATGTACTTGGTTATTCCTGTGTGTCTCTGTAGGTTTTCATTTGGTCTGAAAATGTTCAAACACACCCATCTAACATGACCAGAACTCTACTGTCCAACACTGAGAGAGCATTTAACACACCCACACACACACACACACACACACACGCACACACACACACACACACACACACACACACACACACAGAGAGAGAGAGAGAGAGAGAGAGAGAGAGAGAGAGAGAGAGAGAGAGAATGAGAGAGAGAGAGAGAGAGAGAGAGAGAGAGATACACATGTATTAATGCTGGTTCAGTGCATTCTGATCTGTAATTTAGCAGTAGCATGGACTGCAACAGCTCTGGGCTTCAGGATGTGATGTCATCCTTCAGGGAAGAGAGAGAACGAGGAAAATTAGCCAAATATTGGTTACAAAAAGTGACTAATCTCTTAAGCAGCAGCCAGAAGCTGCATGGCTCGTTATTAACACAGACCATGCTCAAAGGCTGGCTCGCACAGCCACTAGACAACAGGACACTGAGACCTGGATGAGATGAGTGTAGACATCTCACAGACACAAAAAGACATTTCCAACATTGTTTTTTCCCAAGTGATGATTTGTCAAAAAGAGATTTTTTTCTGTCGGCAGCATATAAACATTATTGCTCAAGTTACCAGGATGGAGGTGAGAGAGTCAGTGTGTGTATGTGTGTGTGTGTGTGTGTGAGAGAGAGAGAGAGAGAGAGAGAGAGAGAGAGAGAGAGAGAATATGAGATAAAGAGTGAGTGATAGAGAAAGAAATAGTTAAAAATGTTAAAAAATACAGTGAGTGAGACGAGAGAGAAGGGAAGACAGTGAGAAAAGAAATAGAGACAGTGCCAAATAAATGATGTATTTCAAGTAAATAGTGTTAATCGGTCTCATGCCCTCCCTTTCTTTCCATCTCTCTATCCATCTCTTCATGATGTGCAGCAGTTGAATGGCATCGTAAATCTGCAGGTCAGGGTCTCAGCCAGTCCAACAGGGGACAAAACAAAGAATCCTTTCGGCCGCTGCTCCAGTCTGATTCTAATTATTAGTCGCCTTGAAATCCAACCCGTTCTCTCTGTACAGCAGAGCGTTTTCATAAAAATAACATACGAGGACAAGAAACGTGCCCACAATGAGGCCTCCACACCAACTGGTTTCTGCTGCTCAGTGCACACGAGGAGTGTTAAAAACACACACATATGAGTTAAAGTACAGATGCCTGCACTAGATTATCTTGCTTCCTGTTGACCTGCTTTAAATATTTGCAACTGTTTTGACTCCTGTTAAGTGAATCTTTATCTGGACCTGCCTCAGATTACTCCTTATCTCTATAAGGGTTCCTTCAGTTGTTCCAGTCTAGGGTGGGCAAATCCTTAAGATAAGACAGCCAACAGAAGCATCTGAGGATGTCTGCAGTACATCAAAAAGCATCTCACAATTGCAATATGCAGCAACAGAATCCCAATACGATATTCCAGAGGAACGTTTTACAGCTCTTATGTTGATCTTTGATGGCTCAGGAGACTGGATGGAACCTCTCTGAAATAGTATGAGACAGTAAAGAAACGCGAGATTCTTCTGGCCCAGATGAATATAATAATCACGTTTCACATTAGCAAAGCTCAACACCTTAATTGAGTTCATTGCTGTTTTTAGTAAACATGATTGTTTGCAAATCAGATCCAAATATGAGGTTCTGTTGAGCTCTGCACTGAAACTCAAGAAGAGATGTGAGATTACTGAGATGATTTTCTCATCAGAAATAGTAGCAAGAGACTTAAGGTAACATCTCATTTTTATGTACAGTACCGCTCAAAAGTTTTGGGATCACCCAGGATTTTCCATGACAATCTATACTTTTATTTCAGAAGGGCCCTATTATTATTATTATTATTATTATTATTGGTAGTAGTAGTAGTATTGTTGTTGTTGTTATTAATTAATTAATTAATTTATTTATTTATTTTCTAGTCTATAATAAAGTCTTGCTAATAAAATGCTGCTGCTCCAGATACTCAGTCTTCTATGGTAGAAAGGTGAGGTAGGACAGTGTCACTGTGTTTAGTTCACAAGTTGTTGATGGTGAGTTTAGAAGAGTTTAGAAGCTTTACTACAGCTGTTTAATCTCCACCAGAAGTTTAACACATTGTGTGTGAGACATCACTGGACATGACTCTGTCCTACCTCACTCTTCTAACAGAAACGTTTGAGTATCTGATGCAGCAGAATTTGTGGATTTTATCATCAAATCAACACAAAAACACAGAAATAAAAGTCCAGGTTGTTCAGTTTAATGTGTGATTCCAAACTTTTGAGTGGTAGTGTATCTCTCATCTCCTTATAGAAACTGCTGAGATGTTATAGAGATTTCCCATTTTTCTATTCTATGGGATTTTATTGCAATCCTGTTTTAGGGAACTGTTGGCCCCATTTGCGTGTGTCTCTGTGTGTCTGCTGAAGTGGTCACTGCAGCTGGACATCAGCTAGCAGCTGTAAACACCAAGAATGCTCCATATGACTTCTCCATTAGCTCCCACTATAGCTGTAGCCAATGACTGCTAAGAGGAAGTTTGTGTTTTATATACTACAGACTACTTTCCAGTGTGTGTTTTCACATGGGTTGAGCTGACTTAACACACATTACCTTATAGTAGTTTTCATTATATCAACAAAACAGAGGCAGGACCAAGGGCATGTCATTCCAGCAGGATTTCTAAACACCAGCCCTGAAGCTTAACTCCCTTCCAAACATAGCACTGCTGCTCAAATGCTGCACGAGAAACTCAAATCCAATAGATTATTAGTTAGTATGCTCCAGCCAAGGAATGCTAAGCCCAGAATGCACTTAGGACTGATCCATCTCCCAGGTTGGGTGCTGAGAGGTCATGGCTAGCAAGTGGTCATGCTAACCCATCCCATAGGAAAGTGCTTGGCCACTTGGCTGAATGAACGCACAGAGATTTGGAAAACGCATCTCTAAGTAAAAAACGTCTCACTTCTGGTCTGAAGGACGTGACTCTAAAATTAATCTCAATATGTGGTTGGCTCTAAAATCTCTAAGCCTGCTAATTAGTCAAGGACTCACCAGAGAGGAAGAGGAAACAACAAGCCACAGGAAATGGGGAAGAAAGAGCGACATGTGGTACACCAACTTTTCACTTAAAATCTTAACTTATTGGAAAAGACAGTGTGAAAAGTAACTGTGTTGGTGTTTGCTACAGGCAAACTGTCCCTTCAGACTGGTGCAATCAACTGTTCAACTGGAATAAAATAACAAAATGGTTTATAGCATGCTAGATGCTAGTTGTCTGTAGCATTGAATAAAATTAGTATCTAAGCTCAGTGTGTGTTTTTGTGGTGATGATGGCTGGGAGGCGGATGTTAGATCTGAATTTGTATACAAATTATATATACATTTAATAAATACATTAAAGAGCCCTTCAGTTTGTTTAGACAGACAGACAGACAGACAGACACTTTATTGATCTAGAGGCATCCAGTAGCTTAGAAAACGCAGTTAAATACATTTAAGATGTAAGATACAATATGATATAGATGTAGTAAAAATATACTTTATACAGTATATAAAGTGACCAAATGTACAAACTAGATGAGCAGCCAAACATATTACCAGTAACCGTATATCCAGAGTCTGTACACATTAATATACAAATATGTTTACTCCTGTACGTTGAGACCAACACATACATACAAATATAAATAATGATGACTGTAAAAAGTTAAGATTAAGATATAGCTCAGTCCCCAGTGGCCTCCCCCCTACACCATGGGTAGAGTTAAAAGTCTGATGGCTCTTGGGACAAATGATGACTGGAGATGGTTTTTTGAGCAGTTTTTTGACCTCAGTTTTCCACTGAACACACTCCTCTGTTTCATGATGGTGCGTAATGTGTGACTGTCACTGTCCATGATATATAGCAGTTTGTCTAAAGTCCTTCTCTCTGTCACTGCCTCTCCCCAGGTCCCCAGGTTCAGCCTCTCCCCAGGTCATTCCTAATTCTTGGAGCTCAGCCTCAACTGTCCTACGCCAGATGGTCTTTGGTCTGCCTCTTAGTCTCTTCCCCTGCGGTGTCCATCGAAGGGCTACTTTTGTGAGATTAGAGCCTTGCATTCTTAAAACATGCCATAACCATCGAAAGCGTCTTTGTTGGATTTGCTTGATGATGCAGGTTGATTCTGTCATGTCTAATAAGTCTTTGTTTGAAATGCGATGGGGCCAATACATTTTACAGATTTGTCGGAGGCAACCATGATGGAAACTGGACAATGCTCTCATGTCAGATTTTGTGACTCGCCAACATTCACTTCCATTCAATAAGATAGATTTCACATTGCTGTTGTAGATATTCAGCTTTGTCTTCCGGCTGTATTGTTTAGACTTCCTAAGTGATTGTAGTCTTTGGAATGCTGATCTTGCTGTGTTGGATCCTGGGTACTAACAATTGAACCTAAGTGAAGCTGTTGACTTGCTCAATTTCTGTGCCCTCTCTTACCAGTCTGATGTTACAAGTATTATTGAGCTGCATTTCTTGTGTCTTTTTGGCATTGATCTGTAGTCCAGTTTGGCTTGCATAGTAGTTAGTAGTTTCACGGTAATAGAACCACAAAAAAATGAACCAAGACACCAACATATTTCAGATCTTTTGCCTGGTCAAATTGCCTGCAAAAAACATTGGAATGCTAAAGCATTTGACATTTTGTAATGTTGTCATTCATCCCTTTGTACTGTGTGCAGCTTGTGGTTTTATATTGTCTTGTTGAAAAACTCAATATCTATAATGTAATTTTCAAAAGTATAAAATACCTTTGGATGTGCTGCTGATAACTGATGTCTGGATGGTCCTTATTGTTTTTGGTCTGGAACACACAGCATCAATTAAAAAAGAAAAAGATCTGGAATACTGATTCATTTGAAAACAGTGCACATTTCCACTGTGATGGTCAATCCCAAATGCCTGCAAGCCCAGAGAAGTTGCTACCACTTCTGGACATGGTTAACGTAAGGTGTTTTTTGCACAGTAAAGTTTTAAGTGGCCTTTGTGAATGTAACTTTGCATTGCAGTGCTTTACAAAAATTTGCCAAAGTAATCCCTTGTCAGTGTGGTAGCAGATATTGATGTATGATGGTTCTTTGGAGAGACTGGAGATGCAGGTATTCACCTTGGCTTGAACACTTGCTTTGCACACAGTGAAATTCCTCCAGATTCCATTAATTGCTTAATGATAGCATGCACTGCAGAGGGAGAACTATACTTATCCCTTCTAATCTTTCTTATAGGAAAATGTTTTTCAATATTACAGCAATTTTCTCATGACTTTGTTGACAAACCGCAGCCTATCTTTGCTCCTACAACACTCCACCATGACGACATCACTTGATTGAAATCACATCATTATTTATTTATTTATTTATTTATTTATTATTACCTCATTACTAGTCCTACATTACCCCATCCAGTTTGGAATGGATGTATATTAACAAATTAAGTGAAGTTGGCCAGACAAAACAGTAATTATTTTGGGTTCATACTGTCAGTCACTGCTGTGACTTCTCTCTATTTCTGTCTGTGTGTAGCTCACCACACTCAATCAAACAGACATGGTCAAACAAAGTGTGAGGTGTCAAATTTTGAATCTAATTAATATATTTAAATGTATGTTATTTATGTTATGATATTGTCAGTACAGTAATGACAGTTTTAGTTAAATGTTCTGTGGCAAAGAAAATGGAAATAAGGCTTGATTGTATTATTAAAAATGAATATATTAATTTATTTGTAGTGTATTGTGCCAACTTTTTAATTCAAAAGTCTTTATTTATTTATTTATTATAAAATGTATTGATTAAAAATGATAAAATTATATCAGTGTTAATCATGATTAAATATTTTACTTATTTGACAGCATGTGTAATATTATAATGCTTAAAATTGTGTACTGAACACATAACTGTGGACAGTATTTATTTATTTATTTATTTTTGTTCTTCATTTTATTATCCAATTTTTTTTTCAGAAAGTTCATTATGTAGGTTCAACTTAAAACTTAAAAAGATTAGTGTTACAAGACTTTGGGTGATATAACAAGACATTGACGTAAAGCTTACAAGAGAATCGTCTAAAGAATGGCTGAAAAAGAAAATTTCTGTTTTGGAATGGCCAAGTCAGAGTCCTGGTCTTAATCCAAACAAGATGCTGTGGTATGACCAGAAGAGGTTATGTGTGCATGCAAGGCATCCCAGAAATACGGATGAACTAAACCACATTTGCAGGGAGGAATTGTGCCAATTCCACTTATTTTTAGTAATGAATGAAGAAAGCAGTTTATTGCAGCTGTAACTAGAAAATAATAAATTTCCAAATATGAGGAAGAGGTGCTTGAACAAAGGTCATTTAAGAAGCTAGGCTGTGAAAAATCAATGTTTCTACATGTCCAAAAATAGATCAGATTAGGAAAAAATGACTACCGGTATTAATTACACAAATCCAGAAGATAATACATACCACTACAGTGGTGCATGAAAGTTTGAAAACCTTTTAGAATTTTAGATATTTCTATTATGTATTAAAATTCTGAGCATTATATCTTTTGACTGCAAAGCCTCAGGCCACATATAAGCTGTCATGATTTATTTCAGGATACATCTTACTTGCATCAGTGTAGTGTTTCATCATTGATCTATGTATAATACTTGATTGCTTGATTGAGCATCACACCCAAGCCATCACATTATAAAAGCATAAAATCAGCAGTTTATTATAATTTCATTGTCACTTTATTATAGACATAAATACCGGCAAGGTAGCATTGTTTTAAAACAAAGTAAGGTTTAGGGTACTCAGGTGTTTTTCAACCTAACAACCCCAAGTTAGAGTGAAGCACACTGAGTGTATCACTGACCATGTTAAAGATGTCCTAAAATGGAAAACTGTATTTATTTTATTATAGTTCAATACGGAGAGTTGTGGAAAGGAAATGAGGAGGATATGACATAATTTGGACCTCAAACACTGATGTGTCTTCCTTTAAATGCAAATCTGTGCATAACAAAAGAAAACATGCTGATTCTGACATTCTAGACTATGTGTCTTGAGTCTTTCCACTATTCAGTATTAATTTCTACTCAAGGTCAGGCAAATGGCCTCTCTACACCATCATTCATAACAGTTTCACCTCGCTCACACACTTCTCTTGCATACTGTGTAAATCATCATTATGAATCTTGTAAAACATCATTATGTCCTCTTCCTCTGTTTTTACATATCCCCCCATTTTCAGCTACTGATTTTGTATCAGCATCAGATAACACTACAGAGAAACATGTTGTAAATGAGCTTATCTGGGCTTTTTTCACCCCAACCAAAGTCATATTCCTTCTTTGTACAGTACAACCATGCACACAGTAGCCCAACTGAGTTCTGTCTAAGAAACTGGACCAAATCATGAGCTGTGTACAGCAAGTGTACATTTACACAGCATGTCGGTAAAGTCTGACTTCAGGCCAAATGCCAAATTTAAGAGGTAAAGAATATCCATGTATGAATAGGCTGTTACTTTCATATTCTGTGTTGATTACTAACTTCTAATTAAATACAATAATATCCACTTCTGCCTAAATGTTTAATATGAGAGAGGGTCTCTCCACTCCCCACAAAAGTGCACTCTCTTCTCCTTGTGACTCTTGTTTGTTCTGTGGCCAAAAGTTGTCATCGCAATTATAATACTACTGAATAATCGGCAAAATTTGCAACAACTGTGTTCAGGCCCATGCAATGATCTGAGTATTTACATGTCCTGATCCATATGCAGTAGTCCAGCCAAGAAAGCATTTACTGTGTTTCAGTGTGTGTCTCAATAGTGTTTACAATTGGCTTTTGTGTTGTGTGAGCGAAAGGGAATTTTTTTATTGTTATTGCAGGTTGCATTTAGCCAATAAATACAAGTAGATAGCTGCTAACACTTGTCAACCCTTGTAGTAACCTAGATAAAAATACTTCTGCCTGTATGCTTTGATTTATTTTGATGCATAAACAATATGATGATATGTTAATTTTATGAGAATAAATTCACATGTATTACATCGTTTATTGTTTCTCTGATTCAACAAGTCAAAAATAAACCAATAAGGATTTAACCAGGGAATTGGTGCACATACTTGAACACAGACCACCCAACAATAAAGGCAGGATGGTGTTTCTTTATACAAAGACAGAAAACACAGTAGCACTAAGAAAACTTCATTCATCCATTTGACTAAAGTAGATATTTGTCCCTATTTGGTGAAAATTTTAATGAGTTACAGAACACAGATAAGATTTATTGGATATTTCATTTGCGTTTAATGTGTCTTCACAGTAGAAACATTGTCATTACATGCCATACTTTCAAGAGTGGACCATTCATTTTGTGAAATAAACTATTCTCTGTTGGTCTGTACAAGTAATGCACTGTACATCACTGTTGAAGAAAGCAGGCTTATTCTTTATATTAGCTCAAAAATGTTAAATTCTCCAAATTGTGACCAGTGCTTGGCTGGACAAGGGCTTTCCTCTTTTAAACTGTGTGTGATATTTGAGTTGGACGAGCTCCTTAGTTCCCTCCACTTTCTGACATGTCTGATTGATTAAGTGTGCAGCTATAGAGTTTCCTTTAATTAACAGGCCAAGCTATATAGCCTTTCACTTTAAAGCCTCACGCCCTCTTCAGACTGTGTTGTATTTGGTGGTCTGCCTCTTGCTAAGTCTTCCTCACATTTGTGTCATTCTTTGTTTTATCACTCATCTGTATAACTGCATGCTTGATGCAGCTTCTGACCCAAGTCAACATATTACAAAAGCCTGTAATATTCCTATTATAGACAAGTAGTTTTGTTTTAATCCATTTTCATCCATAATCAAACTGTATGTAATCAAAAAGTAATCATAGTTATTGTTTATGGTAACTGAGCATATGCTACACATGAGAGTGAGAGTATTACTTTATTCATTCTCAGCAATTCCATTTATAACTAATATAACTAAGAAATGGAAATGTTAAGCTAAAGACACTGATGTGTTTATGACATAGCAGTGCAATTGCAGGCCTGCCTGCAGTGATTTACCCACAGCTATACGGATCTGGAACACAAAGCAAAGGCAAAAGGCTCCAAGAAGGCTCGTAGACTCCTAGAAATCCTCAAAGTGCAATTTGTCTTCTCAATTCACATTTCACGTTTGGAATGGCCACAATCTTTTAAAGATGCTCCACTGGGTGCTTTCTCACAGGCTACACAGTTGATACAGTTACCTTAAATATTTCTTTAGTTAGATAATATCATGATATGTGATACAATATTTATGTTCATCTCATAAAACGTCTTTTAGGTTTATGGCCTCTTATTTCTGGTGACAGGAGGTGATTCCAACCCCAAGATAAATAGTGCTTAGTCCCAATCAGAAACCTCTGAGTTGAGGTTTATGATGAAATGTCTGAGTTTTATTAGTCCCAATCACTCCACCCTAGCAAACGGAGCTACAGAAAACCACAGATGATGTGAGGTGGAGTCAATAAGGGAGTCACTAAAGTGAACTGACCATCATTCTGCACTGATAATGACCTCAGATTACTGACTGAAATAAGAGACCACCTAGAAGAGGGATTTTTTCAGACTGTGCACTAGAGTGCCAAAGCTATACACAGTTTACTCCAACACACCTGACTCAACTCATCAGTTACTGATTCAGCTCATCAGTTACTATAACTACCAAGCAATTATCACATTCTAATGAGTTTATTCAGGTGTGCTGGAGCAGGAAAGGCACTAAAATATGCAGCGTGGTGACACTCCAAGACTGCAGTTTGAATAACCTTGACCCATCACACCTAGTCTCAATAAAGAATGCCATTTTGATGAAACCTTAAAGCTACTAGCAATGTATGGATAAATAGGTCAGAGGAAAGTAGGTTTTTATTTCCAAATATTTTCAGATTCCACCCACCCCCCACCCTTTCCCAAGAAATGTTGAATGCTAACAAATCTAAATGCCAAATTCCTCCAATAAAATGAACACAAACCTACTTCAGTCTCTACATACAATGAAAAACGGAGCCCCTTGGTGTCATTTAATCCTGCTACTACAATTGCTAATGAAAATAAAGCAATCTGGCACTTTAGTCTAAACTCGGCCACAAGGCGGGACCAGCACATAAACAGTTTAAACTTCACAGCGATAGCAAAATTTCAATCAAGCAAGCAAGACAAAACATATGTGGAGTCTCTTCCTGGGTTTCTAGTTCAGCTTAGCTATGCTAGCACTGATAACCATGTGTAACTTCCTGCCCTCAGTGGGAAATCATGAGAAAATTGGGTTGAGAGTCTGATTAAGAAAAATGTCTGCTTTAAAAAAGTATCAGCTACTCTTTCATCAGAATCTCATCTTTGACATTCTGTAAGCATCAGTCACACAAAAATGGAGATGTCTACATATCTTAATAATAAAGTGTGTGAATTTGAGGGGTGACTTCTAGACATGCATGTTTTGTTGACTTAGTATCAGTATTGCATATTTGTTTAAGTTTGCATATTCCAAGTGGGGTAAATTTGCATGGTTATCAATGAGTTATACCATTGGTGGCATATTAATGAAATTCTGCAAAAACGCTTATAATATATAACTTATATAATAGATTTTATTTTAGAAACAAAACGAAACATCCCGGAAACTTTAAAGGGTCTACTTTTCAAATATATATATTTATAGCTTGAATCTAAATATGTTTTATTCTTGTGAGAGGATCTTAAATAAGCAGAGACATGTCTATGAGAGTGAGTCAGAAAGCTGCGTAAAACGTAGTTTGTGTTGCTATGTGAGTATCTTGTGTCAGCAGGTCAGTGATTGAATTGACTGCTGCCAGGAAGGTAATTTCCCCCACAATATATGTTATATATGACATGTTATTGTGTGTTTAACACATACATACTTAAAATATGTAGGTACTGAAAAAATAAAAAAAATATTTTCATTATGGAGGGCAGCGCCCTAGCACACTCTATTGGTCAGCTGCCATTGACAGATAGATTGATTAGGAATAGTGTTAGTATTGGCTTTTAGCTATTTCTGTGAGCTTCAGCCTTCCACAAATCCATCAGAATTTCATCCATTAGGAGAAAATCTGATGCACACTATGTGAAAGGCAATATTAGGTCTTATTAGTGGCAACTGACAAGTTACTCTCCCATACCAGACATACAGCATCCTGCATCCTACCTTTTCTGACCTGCTTGAACCAATTTTTTTATCTCAGAATTTGTCACTGTGGAATGCATGAAAACACTTATAAGTTACTGTCTGAAGACTTTAGTATGGTACAATAACATAGCATTTGCCATGTAGATGGTTCTGAGCAGTAGTCACAGTCATTGTATACAAACCTACTACTGAAGGAAGTGCAGCAGAAGTTCTGATAGGAAGGCTTTCTCTTCTTTCTCTTCTAATGTCACATTTAATGTTGTTAAGTGTCTTGATGTTCTGTGGTTCTGTCTCATAGCTGTTCTCTGAGTGATATTGTCTGTATTCCCATTTCTAGTCAAATTTATTTATAAAGCGCTTTTTACAACTGATGTCACAAAGCAGCTTTACAGAGTTAGTAATAACAAACACCAAATCACCAGTGAGCAAACCAATGGTGACAGTGGCAAGACTCCCTCAGAGCTGGAGGAAGAAACCTTGGGATGAACCAGACTCACATGGGGGACCCATCCTCCTCTGTTCTACCAAAGTTCTTGATAAATCACATAATCCTATGATGCTGTTGTAGTGTTCAGGTACTGATATGGTGACAGTAGTGGGATAGGAACGATGATGATAATGGTAATAATGGTAACAGCCAGTAAATCATGTAAACTTTATTGTGGTCAGTAGAGTAGGGCATCTGGAGCAGGACACAGTAGTTGGTTGTTGGTGGGCAGCTGGTCTAAGGTGGCATCATGCAGAGATAGTATTCAATCTTCCATCAGCCTTGGCCTTGCACTCTGTTCTGTTTGGGTTTATAGAGCACACAAATTATGAGACTTATCAGAGTGTGGCTATTGACTCCAGCAGAACTATCTAAAACAGCCTACCTAAAAGGAGAGAGCCAGAAGGTAAACAGGCATAGGAGCTCCCCAAGACACTGGCATCCCTCTGCTCACCGTCAACAAACCTGAGTGATCGCATGAGCAGCGGTATGACAGCCCCAGCATCTCAGTTCACTATAAATCCCTACACTAGTGCACCCCTGGACCTACAACCTTTCTATAATGTAAAATATTAATTACCAAAAGCTAAACTAAACAGATACGTTTTCAGCCTAGACTTGTGGTTGAGTCCCGGATGTTGTCTGGAATGTTGTCTCTGCCAATTTCCATGAGACACTGAACTTGTGTCTGCTGCTGTGACTCTCCGTGGTCCTGTTGGACTTCCATGGAGGTTATCAAGCTCTTAAGCAAACATCTTCTGTGGCATTTGCTCTGTGTTTAGTTTTGGAAACATTCAGTTTACTTGTCCTCTCCTAAGCGTTCGCTACAGTGCTCCATTATGTGAATGCAGCTAATATACATGAATTAGGCTTATGCATTTCGTCTACATTGGCCCAAATTGGTCTGAGTCTATTGTTTCAATGCTCCTCTGTCCAATTACAGCAATGTTCACAGCTGCACTAATGTTTTTTATTGCTGTGCAATTTAGTTTTCCTGGCCCTACTGGGTTAGAGATGTTGTATCAATGCTTCGGTCTGACACCATCACATTTAGCCTCAGCGACCTTAGTAGGCCCAGGCAAATGTTAGCATGGGTTGATGTCCTGCACAAACAGTATGCATATGCTGGTCCAAAATCCTGTGACTGTGATGGGCTTGTGTCCCGATTGATTGGTATGTATTTGTATGGGACAGATGACAAAGTGAACACGGTATGTGGCCATGCATAGACGTAGTCCCAAGCTGTCAGTATGCATGAGCGACCCCCGGGTTGTGCTGGTGCCAAGCAAGCGAGCTCATAGCCAAAATAATGCCTAGGGGCCCGTGGTTCAGAATAGTGTCTGCTTAAATGGACTGCTTAGTGCATGCGGTATTCCAAGAGGTATGGCCGTGTGCTATGACATTTCTTTGTGTTTATGATGCTGAAGCATGATACCTGCTGTCCTGGTACAGCATGCTCTAAATGAAGGCTGCTTAGGCAGGTGTTTTTAGTTTATCTTCTTTAGTTTATCTTCTAGCGATAGACTCACCCCTACCGTCACTCAGAATCTGTAGTCATATCTAAGCTTCTTTATCTAAATTCAGTAATGGTTCACCATCATTATATATATATATATATATATATATATATATATATATATATATATATATATATATATTCTACTATGCATTTTTGGTTCATTGATCCAAATTGATCTAAAATTATCTTATTAATGCATCTTTATCTAAATCTTTTTGTTTACAGTAATGCAGTAAATGTTATAGCGGCACTAAAACATATTTCTGTTATTTATTCTAACTGGGGTCAAAACTATCACATGATTGTTCCTTGATCTAAATTATTTTGCACAGTGATTGTCATAATGTTCATATGTGTTAATGTTAATGCCTGTTAATACAAAGTATTATCTCTTGTGTTTAATTTCAGACAGGTTGTGCCCAGCATTCTTCCCACATATGCAGGTAGTAGCTCTGTGCCTCATATGCATATTACACTCTGGTGCAGCACTTATATCACTTCACAAGCTCCTAACCAGGCAATATAAGACTAGAGGCAAAAAGCATGAGACCATCACTCCATCACCATTTCTTGAAAATCCTACCTTAATTAATATTTGCACTCTTATTGTACAGTGTTACTGATTCTCATTATAGTTACTGACATCAGATTAATCTTTTCACCTGTTATTCTGTGTCCAAAAAAATAATACTACTTTGTTTATCCATGTTTACCCAGGAAGTAATGAGTAAATAACCCCATTATAATCATAGAGAAGTAGTCAGTCATATGAAATGTAATAGCTTTTTTGAGTAACAGCCCATACAACATATAGTAGTTTTCTTTAATTAAATGAAATATTTCACAATTTTTCATTTTAAACCTACTGCACAGATGAAAGCTTGTAAAAAAGGAAGAACACAGAGTGTACAGCAGTTTGAAATGACTCATTTAGCTTTCTCTCTTTTTCTCTGTTTCTCTTTCTCTCCCTCAGGCTTTTTCCCCAGCAGGTTTAAGGACGTAACCTCTTCAACGTGTCATGATTTCATGAACAGACGGATGCGTCTCGGCCGGGTGGAAAAGAATAAAGAGAAGTAGCGAGGTGACTGAGAGAGAGACATTTTTGAGGCTTCTGTGGATTGTACTTACCTTGGCGTATGACTCGGTGAAAATACCAAAACGCGGCAATAATCAGCCACGTAGCCAATAAGTCAGTGCCGATCTGTGAGAGGAAAGAGTGTACGAGTGAGTGTGGGAGAAGAGATGAAAAGGAACATTTTATTTAAAAAGGTTTTAAGCTGTTTTTCTGGTTTTAAAAAGAGGAATCAAAGCAGAACATATTATACTGGGTCTTAATGAAGAAAACCTCATCTGTCCACAGAGGGAGGACTTAATCAAGAAAAGCTAAACACATTTCTTCCCCAATGCCTCCCAATGGAGTTCATTCTTTTTGGGTTCACTGTCTGGGTGACACTTTTTTGCATAAGTGCATGATCTCTGTAAATAGCCTACTCCTCCACATTGTGACCCAAAAATTTCACGACGACACTTCTTTCTTACCTAAATTTTCTTCATTTCTTTCACTGTTTTACTGTACAAAACAGAAGTAATACAAATGCTGATTTAGGATCCATTTTAAAGCTTTCTCACAAAGCAACAAATTGAGGCATTCAACTTTGGCTTGGCATGAGCATTAATTAAGCAGTGGTACTAAACCCTGAAATCCACTGCCCTATACATTTAAATGCTTAAAATGCCAGCGGCGTATTAATGAAATTTGGTAAACACACTTGTATAACTCTTTGAGATTTTATCCTGGAAACAAAACCTTAAAGGGTGTATATATATATATATATATATATATATATATATATATATATATATATATATATATATATATATATATATACATATATACATATACATACATATACACACACACACACATACAGTGAGGAAAATATGTATTTGAACACCCTGCAAATTTGCAAGTTCTCCCACTTAGAAATCATGGAGGGGTCTGAAATGTTCATCTTAGGTGCATGTCCACTGTGAGAGGCATAATCTAAAAGAAAAGATCCAGAAATCACAATGTATGTATGTATTTTTTAATAATTGATTTGTATGTTACTGCTGCAAATAAGTATTTGAACACTGTGAGGTGGCAGCAAGGGTGGAAAGGTGAACGCAGACAGAGATGAACTAAATGTAGTTTATTTAAAAGAAAACACTAAGGAAAACAAAAGGCAACACGATGGCTGTAAACATGAACTGAAATCAGACTAGAACTAAAACTTGAATACAAACATGAAAACATTATAAACAATTAGATAAACCTTAACTAGAAACTGGAAACATGGAGCATGACGATCCAACATGGAGACTATAAACAGACACAAGGACACAATGACCAACAAGTAAGACTGTGACAAACAGGGTATTTAAGGACTAGACTAAACAAGGGACACGTGAACACAATGATAACACCAAACACATGACAAGACAGGAAATACCTTAAAAGGACATGCAATTCACAACAAGGCCACAAGAGGGAGACAGAAACATAGAACAAGCAAGACTGGAGAGGGGTGGACCTGACAGATCCCCGCCTCAAAGCCATCTTATCCTCGAGATGGCAACTGGGAACAGGGAACTACATGGGAGCACAAACCAAGACTAAAACAAGACTGGGCAACTAATAATGGGAACAAAAGAACAAAACATGACACCATAACAGAACAAAACTATATGGAACAAGAGTTACAAAAGGTCTAGGAAACACAAGACAGAAAACACTAGAAACCTACAACCACAGGGAGAACATAACCCAAACAGAACAATCAAAACAGAATTAAAACAGGACTGAAACTAGACAAGTATATCACAACATAGAAAACACCGAGATACACAACTATGACTAGAAAAACAAAACAGCTACAAAACATAAAACCTAAGAATTAAAACCAGACTAAACTCTAGACAATGAGGACAAAATACTCAAGACAAGGCACAGGGATGAGCACACGGCAGGATCACACAAAACACTCGAAGAAACAGGGATGGAGGGTGGGTGCAGGAAACCAAGGGGAGGGAGGGAGGGAGGGCAGGCCCAGCAGCGGGATCCTGGGGCACAGTACATAGGTCCCAGTGAATGGGGAGCCAATGGTGTTGCTGGGAGAGGCCTGTAGGATCTGCCTGCCAAGTTCTGGGCAGAGGCCCCAAAGTCCCTATTAGTCTGGGGTGTGGGCCTCTGTGACTTGGGCGTGGCCACCCAGGGACTGTGCGTGGCCACTCGGGGACTGGGCGTGGCCACCCGGGAACTGGGCGTGGCCACCTGGGGACTGGACGTGGGTGTGGTCACTTGGGAACTGGGCATGACCACCTGGGGACTGGATGTTGGTGTGGTCACCTGGGAACTGGGCGTGACCACCTGGAGACTGGACATGGGTGTGGTCACCTGGGAACTGGGCATGACCACCTGGGGACTGGACATGAGTGTTTGTCACCTGGGAACCCCTGGCATAGCTGCTGGCTTGGCAGAGGGTGTCTGACTGGACGTGGTCATGGTCCTGATTGATGTCTGGCTGGACTTGGTTTTACAGACAACTGCTAGGGATTGGGTAGAGGTGGATGCTGCCTTGACCACCTCTAGAGTTGGTGTTTGAGTGTAGGTTGACTTTAAAGCAGGCTGGAGAGCTGAAGGAGAGACAGCCTTCGCTTCGGCTGCAGGCTGAAGAGCTGTAGTCTCCTCTCTTCTCTCAGCTCTTGCCTGCTTTCTCCTTCTCGGTTTCTCCCTAGCAGTGCCACCAGCCCATGCATCCCAGGCATCCAGTGCAGCCTGGGCTCGAGGGTCTTGCAGGAGGCCCATTTGTCGAAGGGCGTCCTTGTTGGCCTTCCGTGCACTGCCAATGAGGGTCACAGATCCCGCTGTCACCTGGACTGGCTCTGCATTGTGCCATTCATCCAGGGCACAGCCTCCATGCTGTTCTCCCTGATCCTCCACTCCACACCGCATCACCCCTCCCCAAAAAACGTCCCGGGGTTTCGGGTCTCTAAGGAAGTCATTCACAGAAGAGTCCTCGAGGAGAGACCGTACCGCATAGAAGTGGTCAATGAGAAGTGTGGGGTAAATATCTACCAGTACCTCAGTTGCTTCTTTGATCCACTTTCTGCCAATGTCCAGCTTGTCCTTGAGAGCTCTGACATAATTCAGTATCTCTGCTGCATTGTTTTGGTTGATGAATTTATGAGGTGGAAGCCAGGATAGAGAGGCAAACGCAGATGGAGATAACTAAAAGGTGGTTTTATTTAATGAACACTAAAGAAAACAAAGGCAGCATGATGACTGTAAACATAAACTAAAGAGGACTATAACTAAGATGAGAATCAAACATAATAATACAATACAAAGAGACTTCAAACCTGGACTGGAAACAGAGAGCGCAATGATCCAACTTGGAGACAAAACTGACACACACAATGACCAACAATGAAGGCTGGGTAAACAGGGCTTATAAGTGTTACACTAAACAAGAGACACCTAATCACAATAAGCACAGAAACACATGACATAACAGGAAGTGCCATATAAGGACTTGTAATACATAACAAGACCACAAGAGGCATAAACACAGAACATGAGGACTGAGGACATGGAAGGGAAGCCTGACAAAAACATGCCAATCAGCAAACATTCTGGCCCTTAAAAAGTCCACCTCCACTCCACTTATTCTAAATTAGAAGCACCTATTTGAGGTCGATAGCTGCATAAAGACACCTGCCCACCCCACACAATCA
>BRDA01074974.1:0-10222 GCA_036984385.1 Crenuchus spilurus | reverse complement strand
GTCAGTGTTGCTTCCTAACTGGACAGGTTGGTTTCACAGAAGTGTGGTTGGCTTGGAGTTACATTGTGTTGTTTAAGCGTTCCCTTTATTTTTTTGAGCAGTGTATATCATATCCATCCATCCATCCATTATTCCACTCACCCAATCCTTATCAGGGTTGCGGTTAATCCTCTACCCCCTCACTGGGCACAGGGCAGGGCATTACACTATTCAACTAAGCCCAGGACAGGATGCCAATCCATCGCTGGATACACACACACACGAACAATTTAGAGTACCCAATCCACCTGACCTCCATGTTTTTGGTCTGTGGGAGGAAACCGGAAACCCCGGAGGAAACCCACGCAGACACGGGAAGAACATGGAAACTCCACCCAGATGGGGACTCGAACCCAAGACCTCAGCGCTGAGAGGTGAACGTGATAACCACCAAACCACTGTGCCACCCCAATATATAATATAGTGTAATATAATATACAGAATATAACATTACTCTTTACTTCCTGACTCACTAACTCATGAACTTTATGGATTTGTGCGAAAATGAACCTACAAACTTAATTTAGTAACAACATTAAATGTAAATACGAGTGTTGCTTATTGTGTCTGGATAGTTCTACATTGTCCATTGCACCTGATGTCAGAGAACGTCCAAAAATTCAGGTTGACCAGTGATCCTTAACTGATGTGCCAGTGATGTGCCTGTAAAAGCTGAATTTTAAAGATCGATCTCAGGTTTATATGAATCATATCCACAGTGCCCAGCGAGCATTTTGGGGTTAGCTGCCTTGTTCAAGGGCACTTCAGTCATGTCCTGCCAGGTGGTGGAACTGGAGACCTTCCAGTCAGTAAACCAGGTCTCTAACCACCAGGCTAGAGCTGTGCCCGTATATATTACTCCATTAACATTTTAATTCTAAAAACATCTCCCTATCACTCAGTTTTGGCTGCAGGAATGTTATTCCCTGTTCCCAGAACATTCCAACTGTCCAGCTTTCTGGTTGCCAGTTTGGAAGGACGTTTAAAGCACATTCACATGCCATGAATCAAACTTTAAACACCAATTAATCAAGTCCATATTACATTACTAGCACATTCCCACAGGTGAGTGTCATATAAGGAAATCCAGTCTGATACGGCCTTCTTATAAACCATCATCACTTCACATCTATTATACAGCTGTGTTCAGATTTGCATAATTTAAAAAAAACGTCTAATTGATATAATCACACGTTTAAGACGTCATGTATCAGAGAAATTTTACAGTAAAGAGTTTTTATTGTGTTTTCTTATAATATAAGAAAAGTATAAAAATTATATTATTAAAAATTATATTATTAAATTAAATTATATTTTTTACATTTTACCCATTTTTATCCCCTTTCCCAATGTAGTAGTCGCCAGTTAGCCCATTCCATCTATTAGGACTCTCCCCGTCACTTTTGCAACGTCCCTGACTCTAAGAGGGTGATGACAAGCACAAGCCTCGTCTGTTACGTGTGATGTGGCCACCGCTGATACACCGTCACTGGGGAGCCAACATGCTCGGAGGAAAGCGCAGGATTCCCAGCTCCAAATGGACCAATCAGTAGCCGCCTGAGACAGCAGACATTGCAATGTGACAGTGATAGAGAGAGAGAGAGCTCCATCTACCCACCCAGAGAGAACACTGCCAATTTTGCTCTCTTGGGCCCCGGTTGTTGATGGTAAACAGCATGACCGGGATACAAACTCGTGATCCTCTGGTCATAGTGTCAGTGTCTTAGCCTTCTGAGCCAATCAGGGCCCCTTATTGTGGTTTTAAAGGACCATTTCACATCAAATTAAATTGATTTCCAGTTCTCTTAATCCACTCTCATGATCTCGTCAGATACTTCAGAAATAGTTAATACTGAGGTTTAAGAGTCATAACGAAGTCTTTTGTTTACGGCTTTAAAATCACACAGTCTCTCCCTGGTGTGAGAAGTGTTTTACTGATATTCGGCTGTCTTCCTTGTTGAATTCAGCAAAGACAAAACGTTCAAATACAATCTAGTTTAGCAGCTATAATGTGTGCAGATAATGTAGACAATGTGTTCATTTTCTTCCCAGAATTCTGTGCGTGTGACAGCGATGCATAGCATATTACTGATTCACTGATAAAGTGTCAAAAAAAGCAGTTTTGCATGTATTTATACAATCTTATTATTTATTTACCTGAATTTATTCTATATTAAATGGCAGAAATCATGCAAAAAGTCCAAAAATAAGTAGTACATACTTTTGCTATCTAGCACTGCACATGCTGTTATAGACCTAAAAATATTTTTTAATTACTGACGGGATTCTTTGGAAGTTTTTTTTTTTTTTTAACATTTAATTAATAGTAGCCTGTGATGTAAGCGCTAGTCAAAGGCAGTATCAATTACAAAGAAAGAGCTGACTCTGCACAATCTGAGTGTTTGGGGTGTCTTCCAGCTTAATAATCGAGATGATGCCACTCCTTTGTTTGCCTTTGATGTATCCACTCTGCATACAAAGCAGCGCGGTAGATAAAGCGAGTGTGTGTCATATTAGAATACGTGGCACGCTAATGTAGGCAGAAGGTCTTATATTGAAACTGGAGGGGCAGAGCTAGAACGTATGCCTGGGCCACCCATTCTGAGCAGGTTTTGCAGCGCTGCGAAGCACATTGATATTTATCCGAGCCTTCCTCTGAGTCATCTCACTGATGCCATCGGGCTGATGCTCAGCATTCACGCTAGAGGCTCTACTATTGTGCGAAATGTCAAGGTGTAGGAGGGATTGACAAATGCACAATGCTACGCAGACATGCATGAATGGAAATCACATACAAATACCACCTTATGTTCAATGGGTTTTGCTTAGACTCATAAATGATTACATGGACCTCTGCCTGTCAGTGCAGATAACACGTTCATACAGGTGACTGTGCTGTGCCAGGTTTGATGGTAGAGGTGGTAACCTGTCTTACCCAGAAGTCTGCGGCCTATAGGAGACGTTGGACAGCATAAAAAACTTGCAGATGAATGCATGACCCACACAATTCCACTCATGACATGCAAGCAGTGTCCTTTTGGTCGTGGCTTTGCTGTGCAATGTGGCACCGATTTCACACGCAACCTTGTCTCCTTCTGCTGTGATGCACTAAATAATTACTAAAGCCATGTACGTCTGTAGCTCTTTCACCTTCAAACTCACCTTCCCACTTCCTCTAAACTGCTGCATGGTCTACGTTATGTGTGTATCCTGTATATGCAGTCATATCAGAATATTATATTTGGAACAAACTTGGACATTACAGATGATAAGTGGGCACACAAGTTGTCATGGGCAGAGGACATGAAGGTTACACTTATATAGAGTGTTTCTCAAACCCAAGGATGCTTCACAATCGACACAATCCATTTATACACTCAACCACACACACCGGCAAGAAGGGGCAACCAACTCTCAACCCGGGAGCAACCTGGAGGACTGGATCGAGTACTAGGGGGATCACCCAAGACATTGTGCCAACCATGTCTGGGCAAATACATTCATACACACACACACAGAGGTGCACATTCACTCACACACACTCATTTAGAGCCAATTCACCTGATCTCCGTGTTTTTGGACTGGGGAGAAAACCCACACAGACATAGGGAGAACATGAAAACTCACCCCAGATGGGGGACTTGAACACATAACCTCAGTACTGAGAGGCGAACGTGCTAACCAACAAGCCACCGTGCCACCCAAATGATTTGATGTCCAACAGGGCATGATAATTGGATTCTGGGCAAAGGGTGGCAACATCTAGGTAATGGTTAACTTTGTGGGATGTTCTAGAACTGCTGTAGTGAAGTTGTGCCATCTCATACATTGAGTGCCTTCCGATGCCAACAGGAGCGATGACAGGTACATAGCAAATCAAGACAAGCAATGCTCTTGCTCATGGCTTTGCTATGCAATGTGGCACTGATTTCATATGTATCCTTGTGCTATGGGGGGCAGCCATGGCCTAGTGGTAAGGATCTGGTCTTGTGACCGGAAGGTCGCTGGTTCGATCCCCAGACAGGACATGACTGAAGTGCCCTTGAGCAAGGCACCTAACCCCCTAACTGCTCCCCGGGCACCAGTGGATAAGGGCTGCCCACAGCAGGCACAAATTCTCACAGACTAGTTTGTTCACTAGTGTGTGTGTGTGTTTCACTGCACAAATGGGTTAAATTCTGAGGTCAAATTTCGTTGTGTGAAAAATCACATTGGCATCTTAATCTTAATCTATGATGCACTAAATAATTACTAAACTCTTGTATTTCTGTAACTCTTTCACCTTCAATCTCACCTTCCCACTTCCTCTAAACTACTGCATGCAAGTTCTTTCTCTTAAATGGTTGCTGCACTGGATGCAAACACATCAAACACAGAAAGGTTTTTGAATGATGGCCTGCTGTCTGAAGACCCATTTTCACATAACAATTACGTAACAATGATATTTAAAGATTTATGCAAGTTGCAGTGCGAGTGTACAGTCTGACAGTTGCTTGGTGGGAAACTGCCTCAAATTGCATATTCAAATCCCTTCAAGACACTAAAAAAAGGATTAAACATGAGAGGGCTGCAGGGCTGAGTGTCCCTGTCCTTCCATCGCAGTTCGTCTTCACATTCCGCGATAAGACAGTTCCCCAAATTGTGACGAAAACATCACTTGACGTGACAGTGGCCAGTTTTAGGTTTAAGGGGAACCTTTAATGTCAAACAGAATCATTCCTTGTTGAATGTAGAACGATTCCTCCTTAAGGCTGGTTTATACTTCTGTTTACTCTGCAAGCAAGTGCAGACATTGCAAATAAACTTGAGTGTAATGTGAGAGTGCGCACTAGGGGGCAGCACGCAAACCAAAGAGGATTTCAGAAGTCCCACACTAGTATTAGGGTAAGTCCCATTTGCACAATTATATAAACTAGCATTTGAGTCAGTAATATATATGTTTACAAGTGTCAAAGTTCTCGAAATTTTGCAGTACACACTCAGAAAATAGTACAGCAACACTTCATGACTTCCATTTAGCAAAGCAATAACCTGCCCATGTCCATAATATTAACATACATAGTATGTATCCAATTATTATCTTCTGTTTAGTCCCCCTAACCCTTCACTGGGCACAAGGCCTGGCATTACACTTATGTAACCATAGCCAGGACTGGGCGCCATTGCTTGGTGCACACAAACACTAGTACCCAATCCATCTGACCTCCATATTCTTGGACTGTTGAGGAAACCCAAACAGACATGGAAACTCCACCGACTCAAATTCCAGACCTCAGTGCTGAGAGGCGAGTGTGCTAATCACCAAGTCACTTAGTACCTAGTATACCTTATAATCAGTCTTTAGCAGGGATGTCTCTATATCAGGGGCTGGTGAGGCCTGGCCCCACCAGATGTCACTGTGAAGCAGTGTGTGACATAATCAATCATTATGTTTACAATTATTTTACTTAAATATTATTTTCCAGCATTTGACTTATGAAAATGGCAGTAGTTCCTAATACATTTAAAATATTCCTGTACGTGTTGAGTAAGGTCAGTACTTTCAGCAGTCTTCATTTGGTTAGTGTGTATGGGGCTGGCTCGTTTAAGCATCTGTTTAAGTAGAAGTTGAAAACACTGTGTGCATGTTCAACACGCTATTAATAATGAGCTGTGGGGCATGATCATGCTGGTCCCATGCTGGGAGCAGCGAATAAAAAATGAAAGATTTGCATACGCAAGCTTATGTGAATATCGTTTATGGTATCAGCGTTGCAACACAGCTTGCCACTGAAAAACATCACAGGAACTGTTAGCTGCTGCAAGCAAGGCAATATAATGAATCATGTCGGCAATTTTAGTGCTCAATTGGGACTCACCCTTAGAGACAATGAAGAAGAATGTAGCTTTTAAACACTTGTGGCAATATTGCACCAAAATTCAAGGGGGAAAGTACAGCGCCATACCTCTTCTGACAACCAGTCCTCAAATGGCTCCATTCTGTTTTCTTGCTGGTTCTGGTTTTTTGAGCCCCTCCCACAATGCTGCTAGACAATCAGTCAGCATTTGCTAGATACACGGATTGGAAGTGTGCATGTTCTGGTTTTGTGAGCCTCTATTCATGCTACACTTATCCCTTCTCCACATCGTGATCCAGATACAAACTTCACAGACATATAAATCAGCCTTTAGACAGAGCATCTATGGAAAATTCAAAAAGGCCCCCTGAGACCCCCGGAGAGTTTACTTTCACCACGCAGACTCATCCATGTTTGCAATGACAGAATGAGACCGAAATTACAACCCTTCTCATGCCTTACTTTTATCACAGCTTACTTCTAATGCTAACTGAAGAATAGCTCAATGCAGCTCCTTTGTTTTACATGTAATTACTGGATAATAATCCTGAGATACTGGCGCAGCGTCTTCCCCGTTACTGGGGTGGTATCCTCCAGTGTTTGTCTTCAGTACGTTTAGTTAGAGAACATAAAGCTGCCAGATTCTGTTGACATTTTTATTGCATATTGACTCCATTCAGCCGGTCCTGATGCCAAGACAGTTATGAAAAGACACAAATGTGCTCCTTTGGAAAGCAGCGAATGCACACAAATGAATCATAAAGATCATCTTATACCTTTTTGCGGGTGCATTTACATGGCACCTTGGAGGACAAAAAAGAACCTTTGCTGTTCCATTTTTCTGACAGTGTGTTTAGAAATGGACAGAGCCTCTGGTAAATTCTAAAAGCCCTCTTAAAAAGCCTTGGAGAGTTTTCTTTCACTACACAGATTCTTCCTTGTTTTCAATGACATTACGACATTAAAATGACAACAGCTCCTTTTGACCAATTTATATAGAGAACACGATGTCGTTACAGTATCAGAACACTTAATTAACTAAAATTACTTACAACCTGATGAGGTTATATATGTGACAGATATCATAATGATACATACTATTACTAACCAGTCCTGTATGAGATATATGCATTAGATTAATACCTGAGCTTTGAAAGAATAGGCCTACATACACTAATTGTACAGATGTTTGTGGACACCAATTGTAATGAATGCATTCAGCTACTTTAAGTTGCACCCATTGCTGACACAGATGTTGAAATGCACACGCAGCTTGTCTAGTCTTTGTAGGAGTACTATAGAATAGAATAGGACTAACCATGGACCAGGTCTAACGCCAGGCGTGGACTAGAGGGGTATAAAGCCCCCCAGCATTGAACTGTGGAACAGTGGTTCTGTGTTCTCAGCTCTGCCCAGTACTTTTGGGATTAGTTGGGGTGTTGGGTACGAGGTGGGGTGGTGATCATCCAACATCCAGACCCCACTGATGCTCACTGAATGCAATCATATCCTCACAGCAATTTTCCACAATCTGTTAGAAAGTCTTCTCTGGATAGTTTTTCAAAAAAAAAAACCCAATAAACTCTTTAATACACTTTGATTTCAGAAGAAACAATGTAAGAGCAGGTGTCCCAATACCATCCACCCATCCATCCATTAGCCCACCCTCTTAATCCTTATCTTGGTTGCAGGTAGTCCCCTACCTCCTTACTGGGCGCAGGGTAGGGCATTACACTATTCAACTAAGCCAGGGACAGGGCGCCAATCTTTTGCTTGATGCACACACTCACACTGACAATTTAGAGTACCCAATCCACCTGACCTGGACTTTGGGAGGAAACCAGAGACCCCAGAGGGAACTCCACCCAGATGGGAAATTGAACCCAAGACCTTAGCGCTGAGAGACAAGCTTGCTAACCATCAAGCCACCATGCCACCCGTTTCCCAATTTCTTTATCCATATATCGTGTTTGCATTAGGTCGGTGGAGACAAATCAGATCATATCTTTGGCTATTTTCAACTCAGGAGTCTGTCAAAGAGTGGATTCAAAGTTTAATTGGTGGCTCTAAACCTTAATTGCCTGCTACATAAGCCTCATGGCTCCAATGCTAATTTATAAACTGCAGACAGCGAACATGTCCTGGCGGATCAATTGCACGTGAGCTATGAGAAGAACCAATGTAACGTTTTCATCAAATTAGTCCTTCAAGTGCTGAATAAAGCAGTGATGCATGTTGCTCTTTGTGTGTCACATCTTGTTCAGCGGTTTGGCATTCTGACAATGACATCAAGGCTTCATACTCAAGATGTCCCTTTCCATCTTCTCTCCTTCACTTGTCTTCCTCTCCTTCTGCTCACTCCAGTTATCTTCCTCTTCTTATGCACCTCTCCTCCCTCACTGTTCTTTCACTTGTGACAGCCCTCTTTTGTGTCAAGTAAACCCCGTAACTATTATTGTATAAGAGATGTACTTAAATGCTCTAATGTGGGCTATAAAGGTAGTGGAATGTCCAGCCCTATTGCGCACTGTATGGCCTCCATTTACACTGGAGTACAAACTCCAATGAGAGCAGCTTCACTTAAGAGAGTGAATCATTTGCTGTAACTAATGGCTTTTCCTCTATATTTTCTAATTGTCAAGCTAAATTGTTCAGTATTAGATGCTGAGTGAAAGCTGAATGGAGCAGCCGCTCAGGTGAAGGGTTCTGCTGCTGAGCTGAGGGCAGCTGGACCAAGGTAGCTGGTTAAGCAGCTAAGTACGGCAGTGGGAGGCTCAGCGACTAAAGAGGCTGAGAGAGAGATTGTCTGCTGGCAAGGCCGCTAATGTGAGTCATTTAGTGCCGGTCTGCTCCTCTTCTTCACTTCTTCCCAGAGAAAATGACTTGGAGTTTGGGATTAGATTGCTCTGAGGGCCCGAATTGAAGACTTCATATAAAACTGTGCCCATTTCAGCCAAAAAGTTGGAAATTAAATTTATATCCCAGCTAAATAGAATTAATGCTAATTTCATGGCTTATTTTGAAACAATTTGTTTAAAGTAATGATTTCATCATGTTAGTGAAAATGTAAATGGAGGTCAGGGCAAAGCGCTAGTCTGATCAGAGCGAAAATCAATTACGTTTTCATTTTCCCTTGAAACTTTTCAAACTGGATGGGGTGAACCAGTGCAGAACTCTTATTTATCCAAGGACGTGTCCCTTTGTCCCCGTTACTGTGTGTCTGAGTAATTCCAACATTCTAAAACGATGCAGAGATTTTTCTTTCAATATAGTGTAACATGTGGTGGTTCAGAATAAAAAAGATTGAGGCTGTAAATGAAATTTCTTGTGACTAAAACATATCAGAACAGCAATACAAACTAGAAAAGAGCATTTCCTGTCAGAAACATAGAACACTTGTATAGTGAAAGTGGTTCCCACTTCCAGGCAGTTGCTAAATTGTTGCTACCTGATCAATTAGGTTTTTTTATTTACTAGGTGGTTGCTATGCTGTTGCTTCTCTGCTGCTAAGTGGTTGCTATGGTATCACATGCAGTTGCTAGGTAGTTGATATGGTATTTGAGGTTGTTGTTATGGTGTTACTAAGCTATAGTATCAAAGGTTTTTGCTAGGGTGTTGCTATGGTATTTCATGTGGTTGCTATGGTGTTGCTAGGCAATTGCTGTTATCCTAGGTAGTTGTGTTGATGTTGTTAGGTGTTTGCTGTGGTATCCCAGGTGGTTGTTATGGTGTTGCTAAGCAGTTGCTATGGTATCACAGGTCCTTGCTAGGGTGTTGCTATGGTCTCTCATGTGATTGCTATGGTGTTGCTAGGTAGTTGCTAAGATGTTGTTAGGCAATTGCTATGGTATCCCAGGTGGTTGTTATAGTGTTGCGAAACAGTTGCTATGATATCGCAAATCTTTGTTAGAGTGTTGCTATGGTATCTCGTGTGGTTTATATGTTGTTGCTAGGTAGTTGCTAGGGTGTTGTTAGGTGATTGCTCTGGGATCCCAGGTGATTGTTAAAGTGTTGCTAAGCAGCTGCTATGCTCAAGGTCTGCACTAAGATAGTGTTTGTGAAATAGTGTTAGGTAAAATTAATCTTTTAAAGGTAAAAATATCTTAAACTGTGGGACTAATTAGTGTACCAAGATGATGATGATGATGAAGATGCAGTGTGTAAACACAATAAAATGGCCATGATTTGTTCTTTGTTCTCCCAAAGTTCACTGTTACGAAGTGTCATATAAATGAAGGCTTATTATTATAGGTTTGCATTATAATGCGATTAAATAAATGACTTCAGGGAAACATTTTATTGCTCAAATATTTTATTTATCTTTTATGGCTCAAGAGGTTATATAT
>BRDA01074973.1:0-32648 GCA_036984385.1 Crenuchus spilurus | reverse complement strand
TTCTCAGATAACTCAATGTCTCAGACCTTAATTAGCATGTTAAGACTATGAGATTTTTACATTTATCATTAGGAAAGGCCAGATTATATACATTTAAACCTTTATAAATACTCTGACTCATTAAAACTTGTCCCAACAATCAGCAGCCATGCACTCTACTATGTAGTTGCCTGGCACTCTGAAAATAAAACAAATAATGCCCACAAAAAAGGAGAAGACTATAAAAAGACGGTAGTGTTTTCAGGTGCCTATTTAGTCAGTACTTGATGTAAATAAGGAATTACATGAATGGCGAAGGTCAAGATGATGTCTGAAAGACCAAAAAAAATTCAGAGTGAACTGCTCATAGCATTTCTAGAAAGGCAAATCATACATAATTGACTGTCAAAAAGATTTAGCAGCTTATAGAGAGGTGGTGTACTGTTCTGTTATACAGTAGCACAAATATTACCTTCATACAATACTCATTAGAAGAACCCTTTTCTGCATGCTAACCACAAAATCCAGCATCAGAAGTTTGCAAAGGAGCATTGAAACAAGTCTGATGCATTTTGGAGTTTTGTGGTCTTATAAAGTTAAAATAGATTGTAACACTTAGTAACAGTTCAAGGTAGATGAGCGCAGGTTTACAGAAACATTAATTTAAAAATAAACAAACCACAAAGCAAACAAACAAGAAAACCTGAACCGAAATAGACAAAAAAGAAACAAGGTAAATAGAGCCAGGCTAAACAGAGGGCCAACTAGGCCTCAAGCTAGATAATCCAAATAGACATAGGCTAAGCAGAGGGCTGACTAGGACTCAAGAGTAATAGAACAAGCAATAAAGTTCAACAGAACCAGGATGAACACAGATTGGCATGCTACACAAGTTGAATAGGCTAAGAGAGATACACAGGCTAAAGAAGCCAAACAGGCTAAGGAAGCTACACAGGCTAAAGATGCCATACGATCCAAGAAAGCTGCACAGGCTAAGAAAGCTACACAGGATAGGAAAGTCACACATGATAAGAAAGTCACACAGGATAAGGAAGCTAAACAAGCTAAGGAAGCTAAACAGGCTAACAAATCAAACAGATACAAGTTTACATTCAGATACAAGTCTACATTCAAAAAGTAGACAACAGAGGGCTACATTCAAGCGAGTAGAGCACAACAATATCATGCAACATAATGTCCAGAATTGGCTTAAGTAGTCCTGTGAATTAGCAATGGACCGTTTCACGGATACGCTGGGAGGCGCCGCCATTTTGGGTCGTGCAAAGGATTGTGGGATTGTTTGGGGTCAAGACCTACGTCAGTGAATCCAAACTAGAGACAAACAATGGGGAAAGAGACCGCTGCTCTGTTTTTGGCTGCAATAATGGTCGCAGATACAAAGAAAAGTTAGTATTGTTATATTTCTATTACTCAGTGTGTGTTATTCATCTGAAAATGTGAGGATTTTACTAAAATTCGGCCTACCACAGCTTGGACGCAGCTCTTGTACAGATCTATATATAGTACAACCCCCTAAATTTGTGTCCCATTTTTATTTGTGACTTTAATATTCTGAGTTCTGTCAATTTCACAGTTTGTTATATGAAAAATTCAGTACAAAATACACCAAAATGGCGGCGCCTCCCAGCGTATCCGTGAAACGGCTGATAGGAGACAGCTGGGAGTGGTAAGTCATATGAATTCAGGAGAGCGGCAGGGCTTCTGGGAAGTATAGTTCTGAAATGATGTGAGAGGAGCAGGAGGAGCGGGGAGAGTGATAATTTTGCCTGCAACAGCTGAAACACTCTTAGCTAGCTAAAACAAGTCTTTAGAAGTTGTGATCCTTGCCAGACAAGGTGTTAATATGTACTGATCATGCTGAGTGCCTTTATAACCTTTGCTTCAGGCCCTATTTTTGTGTCATATTTATATGTGTCAACATTATCTTTTATTTGCTTAGTTACTCAAAGTAACAGAAATTTTGACCAGCAATCAACTTTGACCAGTGGTGTGCATGCTACTGTATACTAATAGTGTTTTTCACCATTGTGAAGTCTGTCATTTTAGAGTATATAACCAGACAAAACACATACTCAAACATACACAGGGATTTGCAAAACATGCCGTCTCCACTGTGAAAGTTCTACAAAGTAACTGCCTAAAATATTCAGTCTCTTACACTTTCCTCAGATCTTCTCACACTGCTGCTATAAACAGATCCAAAACACCACAGGTTTCATTCTCAACTGCAATCTTTGTTCATAGAGTGAAGCTGCTTCCATACTCTTTTCTACCTTTGCTGATATTGCAGATATGTCCAAATGCATGGAGATTACCACTAGGTGAGAAAACGTCTGACACAGACATTCTCTGGCTTTGTGCCACATGTGTAAAAGAGCAACTCAGGACAACATCCAGTCATGATTCTCTGGGCATAGGTCAGTGTGCATATACACCATTTCAAACGAATATTCACAAGTGTAGGAAGTGACATACCTATTCCTAGGATGCTTCTGTTTGGTGGTAAACAGACATTAAAGTTAGGACCATGTTGTTCAGTTGTTGGATGTTCCAGCCTGAGGCCAGACTGGGCATTTAAGAATTCTCTTACACACTGTTCTACATCCACAAGAACTGCTGCAACATGACTGCAAACTTCACCTAATCTGAGCCACAAACACTGATAAATCAGGTCATTATGAGCTTCAAACTGTACCTTAAAAGGGTGAACACAAGTGCTTTCCTTTTCATATCGCTAGCTAACTTACCCTGCCATGCATGTACAGTGTCCGCTTCTCCCTTCTTCTTAACCACGCAGAGTATGTTTTAAACAATACAAATACCTTCTCGACTATAGGAACAAATATTCACAACTTTTCCACTAAGAAAGTCATTGTATGTGTCCAAACTGTGGTAAGCTTTCCCTGTTTCTCTGGTGTAAACACACTCCGCTTCAATAAGATAGTGATACACATCTGGGTACGTCACCTCAGGCAAGTGTTTTAAATTAGAGGGGGAAAAAACTGCCTTCTTAAATGCTTATCTAAAGGATTAGGAAAAGAGGTCTGATCATTTATTACTCATTTCTGACTATAGTATGTTTGCTCTGCGTTCTGGAGATTCTCAAAATATGAGCTCATTATGACAGCTGGAAATTTAAAAATGACGATACCGGAAATGCCAAAGGAACAGACATGCCCAGTAAATTTGACATTAAATTTTATATTCCCACTGATGCGGTCTATATGCAAAAATGGCTTAACAGATGAGACAAAATCAGAATTGAAGACATCATGAACTAACATTGTCTGAATTCACCAAAAAATATGACTTATGCACGTTGGCTGATTAAATGACAAAAGTTAAACATTTACTTTGTCAACATCATCCTGACACTTAATAAATAAATATATGGCATAATAATAATAATAAACAAAAAAATTAATCCATGTATTACATCCTTACTGTAATCATACAGGCGTAATGAAATACAGAGGAACAAATAAACATAACATTAAACTTAAACTTGAGGTTTAAACCACACCCACTTTTGGTTAAATCTGAGTACAGATATTGAAATATATAGTTACAGCACTAAATGCATTACCCTTAATCTGTTTCACTTATGTAATTTTTTACTTGTTTGTGCATTTATTACTGAGTTCTTTGGATTTATGTGTTCTTTAATTGTGATAACTTTAATTCTTTATTTCTTTAATTAATCATCATTAATCACTGATTAATTAATGAATTCCTTCTTTCATTCATTCCTTACGTGAGGTGTAATCTGTGTCTATTCTTGTATTAGTTACAAACAGTGTGTAAACTAGCATCTACAAAATAACCAACACTGTTAGTTTTGAGTTAAGATTTAAGTACAGATTTCTTTACAAAATAAAAAATAAAAAATAGAACAGAAACTTTTACCCAAGGTCCACCCATACTCAGAAGTCTACTGGGAAAATTACCATTAATCAAGATGAAGCTTTTTAAATACATAATGAAGCTAACACATTTGAAAAAATACATCTGTGCAATTAGTGATGACTCAAGTGGTAAGAAAGTGATTGCAGGAAAGTCAGAGATGTACAGATACATATGAAGCATAACTCAGAAAAGCACAGCACACATGACTTAACACAGCACATTCACACACACACACCCAGCATACAACACGTACAATACATATCGCTGCAGGCTTAGGATATGAAGCAGACAAAACAGGAAGTTCATTATAAATATGCTTTTAATCAGTTCAAAATGCCAGCAGTAAGTGTGTGTGTGTGTCTGTGTGTGTACATCTGTGAGAGAGCAGATTACGCCATACGCCCCCAAATTTCCCACATTATTACAGTGCTGATGGACAATAATGACTTGTTCTCATTAGTTATTTTTGGCTTATGTTTTGAATAACCCAGCTATCGTAATACACGCAGAAATAGAACCTGTTACAATAGATAGTGGGCTTTTGACTAATTCTCAAACAACTCAAACAATTATTATAAACTGAGATAAAACTTGATTATGAAAATGTAATCATGTCACTTTTTGTTTTTTTTATTATTTCTTATAATGAATAACATAACTGTTATGAATATTCTGGCCATAATACCCAGCTGGATCTGCTCACCACCCACCTCTGTCTGTCGAACTTGTCCTCCTATCATGGTAACTCTATCCTGTCCATGTCCCACTTTTTTTCATTAAGCTTTGCCTTCTTTATCGTTTTCTTTCCTTTCAAGGTCATTTGTGAGCTGGAATCTATAAACCTTTGGATGGAGAAAGTTATATGAATTCTTACTTTTTAACGACCAAGTTAAAAAATTTCCATTTCAGACCGGCAGGTTTAAAATGATCCCACAATCAGGAGAGTAGGGGATGAAATTACTGAGTAATTACTCTCTCTCTCTCTCTCTCTCTCTCTCTCTCTCTCTCTCTCAAGTCACATTCAGCCTTCTTGAACTTTAACAGTGCTCAACTTTAACATTCCATTACTGTCATATCACAACACTAATTTAACAAAATACCAGTATTTCAATATGTCCTTCTTTAAAAAAACAAACACACACATGCAGCTAGACCCATGCTGCTTGTATGAATTGAAAAGCATTGCTAATAGAATGGGATACTCAATACATGAGCCTAAGGTCATCATGTTTAATATCAAGCATCAGTACTGGGTATAAACTCCCTCCCACCCCTCGCATTAAGCTCTGTTCCCCACACTGTTCTCTGAAGTGACAGAGTATGGATATATATATATATATATATATATATATATATATATATATATATATATATATATATATATATATATATATATACAGTTTATATCCCAGTGTGGTAGTTGCCAATTAACCCAACCCATTAGTGGCTCTCCCTATCACTTTGCATTGCACTGACTCTAGAAGGGTGAAGACATGCACATGCCTCCTCCGTTGCGTGTGATACAGCCAGCGCCTCTTTTCGAACTGCTGCTTGATACATCATCACCGGGGAACCAACACGCTTGGAGGAAAGTGAAGGATCTCTAGTTTCGAATGGACCAATCATTAGACGCCCGAGCCAGCAGACATTGCAATGTGAGAGTGATGGGGAGAGAGAGCACCATCTGCCTGGCCAGAGAGAGCACTGACAGTTTTGCTCTCTTGGGCCCCAGCTGTTGATGGCAAACAGCATGACCAGGATTCGAACTCGTGACACCTTAGCCCGCAGAGCCACTCGGGGCCCTACGGAAATGTATTTTGTAATCCAGGACTAACTGTCCAACAATTAGCTCATTAATGCTGTCATGGCTGAATGCAGTCAAATCCTCACAGCAGTGTAGCAACATTAAGTGGAAAGCCTTCCCAGAAGAGTAGAGGATGCAGTAAACAGGAACAAACTTCCTATTAATGCCCACTGATTTTAGAAGAAAGGTTGGAGGAGCAGGCATCTACAAATGAGTGTATATGGTGCAATTTTCTGTTGAAGCATTTGGTGAAATGGTTCATATTAATTGGGAATTAGGAACTACTTGACTTTCCATGTGAATTGATGTACGCTAACGGACTAAGGCTCAGCAAAGATGGTCATATATGTTTATAGACAAACGTGTGTCTGTTTTGAGCTCTTTATGGGGACCAAATGTCCTCAGGATTATTCTATATATTTACTATTAGTCCCTGAGGATTAGGGTCAGGTGAAAGCAGAGATATCTATAACTCTAGAAATACAGAATTCAAAGGAAAACCCCCTCACAGATAGGAATACAAATGTGCCTGTGTGTGTATGTGTCGGACAGAAGCACAGTGAACGACAGTGATGGTAATGTATGGCTAGCTGAACTGCCCCCTGAGGTTGGTCACCTCATCGTCCACCTTAATAAAAATCACCACCTGTCATCCGCACCTCATATCACAGCCACACACACACACACACACTCTGCCTTCAAAGACGCTGTTATGCCTGTGGTCTGCTGAAAGGTTACGCTACTGGTTTGCCATGTAGCACTTTCCCCCTGGACCCTGCAGCCCTCTGACAGTTTGATCCTAAGCAGATCCGACTGTATGCGATTTGTCTGATTCAGTGCACACCTGTCTGGCTGCTATAATTAGTATCCATGACACCTGCTGCCTGATGTTAAAAGTGCAAGGTAAAGTTTAGGCCAGGGTGAAGAGTAAGACACAACCTAAAGCAAAACACAGCTGACAAATACATTACCAACAACAATGTGATGTCTCAGCCCTTTCACTTTATCGCTTGAGAAACTGCATAATTTAGCAATTGTAGATGTAAAAGACGCAATGAAGTACAATATTATATAATTCCGTATATTACAGTGATACACCATTCAGTCCTAACATTAAAACTATTCTAATATGCTGTCAGTCCTCCACTTACCACCAAAACAATTCCCCCACCACCAGCAATGGAATCTACAAGACTTTAGAAGGTGTCTTGTGTTATCTGGCATCAATATGTAAGCAGTAGATCTTTTAAGTCATGTAGACTGAGATCCACCACCAATCAGACTTGTTGCTCCAGCATGTCCTACAAATGCTCCAATATCCTATAATACTCACAAGTCTTGCTGTTTGTTCAGGTTCAGTCATCTGGTCATAACTATTTGGGTTTTGTCAAAGTGGTCCAGATCAGCATCCTTGCATACTTCTCTCCAACTTTCAACCAATATGTCATCAGTGAGACTCAAGTGTTTGTTTACTCTGAAACATATGCCAGACCTTCATTGGCACCATTTTAATGATAATCAATGTTATTCACTGTTTTATCAGTGTTGTGGCTGATCATGTGTATGGCGTAGCTGTCATAATAAAACCTTGTATCTCTGAAAAGGGAACAATATTCTCTTTGACCACTGAAATACACATGAACTTTACATTTCAAATGCATACAGACATTAATTGTTATTCAGTGCATGAATCTACATGAAGGTCTTTCACTGGTTGTTAGAAGAAAGACAATGAAATATCAAAGCTACAAAGCACTATGCAACACTTGCATTTTGTCTATTAAGTGTAATTTGTTAATGTGTTGTTTGTTGCATTAAAGTTGCATTTAAGCAAATAGAAGAGAGGCCCATCGATTTCCTGCTCGGTCCTGCTCCTTGAGAAAGTGCACATGTAGGCATCAAATTAGAATTCATTTGATGGCTTTATGGATTGAAATTTGCCACAAATTTGATTGAGGACGATTCGCCTGGCCTGGACCGGATCTATCCGGCCTTCTCGCTTATTGTGCTTCCTGATTGATTTTTAAGTTAGCAGCGGGCAATCGGCGAGTACCGCCCAATCAAGATCCACCAACATCGTGCAGATTAGACAATTTGTGGTAATCAATGAAAATATTCCCTGATTTGCAAGAGCTCAATCCAGGCCATAAATCACAGGTGCGACGCATGAGTTAGTTAGCAGTAAAACAAGCGCTTCCAGACAGGATGGGCTATGAGGGGTGAATTAGGGGGCGAGAGAGGAAGTAGTGGGAGAGACGAAAGTGGGGAGTGTGTATGTATGTGTGTGTGTTGAGAGGAGGTAATGAGACTGAAATACTGGTCTATCCTAAACCCCCAGCAGCCCCCTGTCAGCTACTAATGGGCCAGCACAAGTGCTGGCATTTGTCATCCGGCTTCCAGACACATATTTATTCATTTATTTATCACCTTGATGCAGCATCATCTTTTATAATGTTAAGTACCCCTTCCCCACTTATCTCCGGAGCTTTGCCAAGCCACAAGGAATTTACACTATAGTATAATGATGTAGTGAGGTGGTGTAGTGCCCTGGTTCTCACTGAACAAATTTCATACTGAAGTCATTATTATTATTATTATTATTATTATTATTATTATTAAAGTTACACGATTGAGTAGATGTGATGATTTGTACTTCATAGTTTTAATGGTTATCACTGTGTCCCATAGAAGTGCCCTGAAAACATTATTTTGCTTTTATTTCATTCTAATTTAAATACTTGAAGAAAATCAGTCCTTTTTGCATTTTGATAGATGCCACAGAATAATCAATTTGCATTGCTTTAAGAATCTAAAGGGTTTACTAAAGAGTTCTTTAGCAAAGACACAGTGATTATACACTATGTCAAAGAAGCAGTTGCCTGATAAAATATTTCCCCTTTGATTAATAATCTGATGGAAATGGTTATATATAGCAGCAAAAAGGACTGTTATTGTCAAACATATTAAAGTTTCTATACCCATTTTATATTAATATTTTTTTCTATAGGCATACAGTACATCTAAGTCAAGACATATTTAGGAGGTTTTACACCAATAACATCACCAACAGAGGACATACATAACACTGATTATCTCAAAACAGTGGTGCATGTGAAGATCTGGCATATGTAAACTTAGCAAAAGCTCTGCCAGGTAGACTTAATGCCACGTCATGCATCTCAAACAATCACCAATTGTCACCTATCTATAAAAACAGGTCAACTCACCCATGTCTTTCACAGATGATTAAAGTTTCTGATTCTTCCTCCTCGTTGCCACCAATGCTTTGACCACAGGATATGCTACATTCACTTGTACTGGACTACCGAAGGGGCATATACACCATAGACTATCCATGTTTATCACACCAAACATCCTTGCAATTGTTTAAACTAATTTCTTGTCACAAGCCAATAAATCTATCATTTTGAGCTCATGTACTCTGAGTCTTCCTGGCAGAAGTATGATATAATGCTTGTACATGATGCATTGGATGACCTAAGTCACTTTTAAAGGGTCAAAAAATGATGGCCAGAAGACTGGGTCTGAGCATCTTTGAAGCAGCAAGACTTATAAGGTGCTCCCAGTCAACAGTAGTCAGTACCTACTGATGGCCTCCAAATTTCAGCATCAGTATGTGTCAGTATATGCTTGAATAGCAAGTCTAATATGTGGCATCTACACTTTACAGCATGTTAAAGGATCTGCTGCTAACATCTTGATACCAACCACCACAGGACACCTTCACAGTGTAATTCAAAGTGTATCTACTTTTACCAAGATTGTAATTTAACTTACTGTGCAACCAGTATTCATATGTGAATCAAATAAACGTTTGCTTCTGTGTGGTCTCTCCATTGGTAATACTAAGCTTTTCTAAAGCTTTTTTTCATTGAAACTTCCTTCACTTTGGATGGAGTAAAATGGATCATTATGTATATCTCTCCCTAGCTTGAAAAAAACATGTCTATCTCTCTACCCATCTCCCTTTCTCTTTTTTTCACCCCACACATAGAGACACACACCTGGCCAATGCTCTTGGCAGGTGGTTGTTCTTTGTGCTGTTGTAATGGCCCTGACTAGACTGATGATCCTGCCAGCGACCTCTACAAGTGCATTTGATTCTATCACTACCCCTCCTCTCTTCACCCACACTAGGGTTGGTCTGTTTTTATCAGAGAAATTACCTAAAGTGCCTGTTATTTCATCATCCCCCGTCAGCTGGGACTATTCCTTTAATTTATACACCCCCCAAAATGACTCCGCTCTTCATACATCACCCTATGTCCTGTGAAGGGGCTAAAATATCATCCGGCCTGACCAAGGCCAGGTGTAGAGTCATTAACCTCTGCTGCAGCGTGAGAGCGAGCTTATTATGGGATGGTCAGAGCCTCCCCTGTTTGAGAAAGAACAGATTTTGTTACCTGACCTGTCCTTTATTCGACCAGGCGCAGACACTGGCACGCATCAATACACTCATTTCCTACACACATAAGCAGCTGTTGACCACAGGAATGCATGGTTTAAAATGTGACACTGCCTTGCTACATGACATTCAGGATTTAATGATGCCAAAGCTTTGTTTTCAAGCAGTTTTGTATAGCTTTGTGACAATGAGGCACGATTTTAATTGCATGTTGTTCTTTCAATAGATGAGTCTTGCTTTGAAACAAAGCAATTCATTAAAAGAAACTTTCTGGACCATTTCTACTGTTCCATTCATGAAGTCCACACAAAATGTAAAGAAAAGCTAATGGTACATAAAGTAAAATCTCTGATAGGACAGTGTTCTAGAGGCTCCTCAGAAAGTTCAAGATATCCAAAGTCTGGCAAGGCCTTTTGCAGTTTCCTATAATCCCATTTGGTATAAACAAGGCTCCTGTGAGAATGGTCTGTCTGTCTGTGCATAGCATGTCCGTAGCTCTGTTAGTGTTACAGTATGGGATTGGCTTTGACTTTGCTTACCCTTGGAAAGCTCTACGCTCCCCATGATCCAACATCAGAAGAAATGATTAAAAAAAACTCTTGCTTGCCTCAAAGCCTCTGCCTGGCTTAACATTGTCAAAAAGGTTTTTTTTATACTCTCCCATTTCGACCTCCTGTGTATATTTTATTGAGCCGTTCTCATCCCTCTGCTGCGCATAAGCTGTGTTCAAAATGTATTTCTCCTCTCATTAACACGGACTAGCTTGCGTGTTACATATGCTCTTTGGCGCTGTGAGAATGCAGGGCCAGGCTTTTCAGATTCGTCTGATCTTTTGCAAACATTTTTAAACTATCTTTTTATCTCTTTTTTTACTAGTATTTTTGATATATATGACGTCAAGTAAAAAAATATACAAATCTTTTAAATATAACAATATGACAAAGAAAGTTCCAAATTTGGCCATTTTGACTGAAACTACTTTGAAATATTGATTAAATAATCAATACACATATCAGTGCATTAAATTACTAGAAAATTTTTGACTTTTCTTGATTTTATGATTATTACAGTTGATAGCTATGTTGACATAGCTGCTTTAGTCAATATTACTAACTATTGCATGCCTTCTTTATTGGCATGCAATAATAATGTTTGTCATTTTGCCTACATTTCTGAATGCAATAAAGCCCAGAAAATCTTATGTTACAGTCATGTTACCAAAGGTAAAGGCCATTGTTAGACAAAGTATAGCTTTATTACGTTAATTCAAAGCATTTAATTTTCAGATGTACAACTGAAGGCTGGTCAAGGATATGGAACAATAATAAACCAGAATATATCTGTAGAGTCCCTGATAAGGCATGACTAGTCCTTGACAAGGGCAGTTGTACTATGTGCAAATATGCATTAGCACAAACCATTACACAGACCAACAGAACCTTAGTTTTATTCCATAAGAATTGACTTCCCAAGAGCCTCTGAAAGGCCTAACAGAACTTGCCAATAGATTCAACTGCCTGCTCTGGCCTAATGTCCCATCATACAAAGCAAATATCAAAAATGTGATTGGAATTGCAGAGAAAGTTATTGGGAAAGGACAAAGAAAGGATGTACAATGTGATGTGACAGCAGGGCCATACTCAGCCATATTTTACTGGAGTCCACAAAGCTTCTCTCTCTGTTTCCTTATGTGTCAGCAGTTCAAAAGAGAGAGTGAGACAGAGGGAGACAGAATAAGAGGCTTCCCATGTCTCTAGGCAGTACAGAAGGTTAATTGAAGTCTGTGAGAGTGACTTTAGTGGTCTGTCTTTAACAGGACGACCTATAAATGTTTAAATGTTTGATTTCTGCTCCACTATGGAAAAATGAATCATGTGATCTGTTTTTTCACTGCTAATGTCCTTGGAAAAGGACTTTGGTCCGAATACTGAGTCTGGTCAGGTTGATAAAATTTTACAGCAAGTTGTACTGAAGCGAAGAGCCAAATTCCAACAGTGCAAGTGTATGTAAAGATGTAAACCTATGATGTTCCCAACAATAAACAAAGAATAAGCATGATCCAGAGCTAATAAACCCTATATCAAAGATCTGAGAACTTGATGAGGGTATAAGTGCCTTAAAGTCTGTTATTAGAACACAACATGCAGGGCAAACCTAGCAATAAGCAAACTCAACTACAAAGAGCAAATAGTAAAAGTAAAATTGGCAGCACCTACTGGTAAAATTGCTATTCTACAATACTATGGTATCTTGCAGTTCAATCCACAGATAATTTAGTGTTTGGCTTTAGGTTTGAGTTTTAAGGATTTGTGCTGACTCATACCTGAAACATCCCACTTTCTTTCCTCCATCAATCTGAATCTACAGATATTTCAAAGCCACAAGATCGTGAATGAAATCTTTGACTGCCTTAAATCTTTAAAAAGTAATTTAGTTAATGTCTTACTTTTGGCAATTAAAACCTCTGCCTCCAATTATACTGGCCCACTGATCACAGTGTTTCATGATTTACTTTGCAATGTGTGTGTTTGTGTGTGTGTGTGTGTGTCAAAGTAAAAGTGTGTGTGTTTGTGAGAGAGAGAGAGAGAAAGAGAGAGATTGGCCTGAACTTCATTCCAGCATCCTTGTCATTTGCAAGATAATCTCAACATCGATCTGAAAAAATGCTTGAAGATGAAGCATGCATTCTTTCGTCCTCTTAATCAAGAAGTATATTGATTATATGACTAATGATGGGCCATTAAGATATGGACGAAAAGAATGGTCTGTCGTATCATACTGAGCTCTCCGCTAATAGGATGCTTCAATCAAGAGATTTTCATGATATCGCCGCTATTGCTCTCTAATTCTATCTAGCCTTAAAGATAACTTAATGTCCTTGTTATTTCTGAAAGAAAGCTATTGATTTCTGACTGCCTTTGTATTACACAGCTATTTCATATCTTATTCATTTCTCTATTACCCTTATTATCTCCAGGAGGACACAGATTTGGTAGATGACTCATTCAAAGACATTTTCATTACTGCCCAACAAATCAAGTATTACTCTGCCTGGAATATTAACCACTAAAACAATTAGACTATAAATCCTACCTAAATACTACAGCATTCTATTGACTACCATTTTCATTGCTGATATGTTTGGGCTATGATTTTACAGTGAATACAGCAATTAGTAGAGTTATCAAATGGTATAGAAATTTCTAAACCATTTTCTCATACTGATGAGTTGCTGATGTGTCATATGTCAATCAGCTTCTCAAAAAGTCAAAATTATTTAGTATTGACTAATGAATGTGCAGAAATCAGGCATAACCTGACTCCGCTAATTAACTTCATCTATGACTTCACAGTCTCTTGTGGTTTAAATCATACATAATTTAAGGCACTGCTATGCACAGTTAAAATAGCTAGAATCAGCGAAGTGTATTTAATGATAATCCACTTTTAACTTGTCTTTGTGTATATGAGTCATACTTTACTGCTAAGCAAAGTTGAGGAAAAAAAATACATATCAGTAGTCTATATACTTTTTCACATAATTTAACTATCCAAAGTTAAAATAGAACATAGTGCAGCATTTAAATACAATTACTTTATTTGACTTCAGATACTGTGCACAAAAATCCAGTTAAACAGTTTTAATTAATCTAATTAAGCTGTTTTATTTTAATGTAAGTTTTTCATTTTGTTTCGTTTAAGCACTGACAAACATATGATAAACACAAAAATGTGAACTGTAATGTTAACTTATTATAATAATGAAAAAATATCAATGTTGCCCATGTAAGATACATACGTATAATTGTAGGTTAATTGTAGGTCCTCTTTTCACCTCATTTTGCAGTCTATATTGGCGAAAAGGTCCAGGACTGTGCATGATTGTCTGTCTTGTCCCGCCTTCCTGCCCCGATGTCCTCTTATCTGAGCCCCAAAATATGTTCACGCTACATACAGTACCAGTCAAATGTTTGGACACACATTCTCATTTTTATTGTTTTTAATATTTTTCCTACATTGTAATTAATACTGAAGTCATCCAGACTAGAAGTTATCCAGAAACTACCAAAGAATGCATTCAAATAGTGTTTTTAAATTTTAAATTTTCACTGAAGTAAACTGTGAATAAAAGTTGGAATTGATGATACTAAATAGATTTTTTTAAATTCCCACCAGTGCCAGTAACAAAGCCATAAGGTGCCACTTAGCAGCTATGACAGTTTTTTAGTCATTCTCACCTTCAAAAGATGTGATGATATGTGTGCTAATGACATCTCATGGGATGGTTTAGAATATCAAAGATATAGAATCATACAGTGTTTAACATTTCTGACAGCTGTGATCCAAGCACAGCACACATTAACACACCACAACCATGTCAGTGTCACTTCATTGCTGAGAGCATTAAACCACCTGAAAACATAACAAATAAATGAGTATTTTTCTAATTACTGCATTCCTGCATTGCATGGTACAAAACCATGACTCATAAGTCTGATATAGGTAGCTGGCACAAAATTCAATATTAATTGAATCTAATTAATGTCATTAAAGCAATCCACAGTCCTGTGACCCTAATTAAACAGGTTGATTGACCACAAAAGGAAAAGTACTTTTTAAGCTATGTTATTTAAAATCATATTTTTCCAGGAATTGTAGATTACAATGCTGACTTACTTGGGAGGTGGCTGAGTGAATACAATCACTCAATCAAAAGAGATTATAATTATAATTAATAATAATAATAATAATAATAATAATAATAATATTATAGACATAAACATAGAGGTGCAATAGGTAAACAAAAAACAAACAAAAAACTGCCAACAAAAAATGGAAAACATATGGACAAATCATACAACACACTTAAGATTAAGTTGAATGGAAATATTGAGTAAACAGGTGAGTTATTAATTAATAATAATTACAGTGGTAACCCAACTTACGAGCATCCCTACTAATGAGTATTCCAGGTAACGAGTCGAGATCTTGGAATATTTTAGTTCCAGGTAACGAGTAAAATTCCAAGTAACGAGTAGCCTAAATTAGTTCAAGTATGCCAACCGCTAGGGGCGCTGCAGTCGTAGCATCCCCTAGATGCTAGTGTAGAGGAAGAGGTCAGTAATTACCTTTGACCGCTGTCCAGTAAAAGAGTAAAAGTGAAAGTGCTAGTGAAAGCGACGCAAAGACAGCAAAAGGTAGTGAACAAGAAAGTTAGATAAATTTTACTTTTACTTTTTATATGATAAGTGTAACCATGCCATACACATACGCCCGTCCTCCTGTCCTCCTTAGCCACCAGCCTACACTAGCACCGTTGGTCTCCCTCTCATTAGCCACCAGCCTACACGAGCGTCGTCGTCGTCTCGTTTGTTTTTTTAAAAACCCATATAAACACATTATTTAGCATATTAAAGTATACTGTATATTGGCTGGCTGACACGGATTAATCAGTTTGACATGTATTCTTATGGGGAAAATGCATCCAGCTAACGAGCAAACCAACTAACAAGCTCGGCTCCTGCACGAATTAAACTCGTAAGTAGGGTTACCACTGTATTAATCACTGAAAAGTTATAACAAGTTTTATAACAAGTAACAAATGTTTAATGTCATTTGCAATCAGTTAGTTAGAAGACTCCTGTTGACTAAGAATCTAAATAAAGTGTAATTTATTGTAACCAATGTTTTTAACCTCTTAAAAAGGTCCATGCTTCTATTCCACACTACTAATAACTCAACCTGTTTGCATTGCTTTATATGTAATTACGGAATAATAATAATAAATAAATAAATAAATGAATTTTAATGGCATAAATGTGTAATTACAGAGCTAGTATACCCAAATGTACCTCTTAGGATTGTATTTGTCTTTGCAGATCAATTATGTGTTCATTGTGACCTCTTAGATCAACATCATTTATCTTTTCCCACCAAATTTTGAAATGGCATGTTATTTTTGGAACATGAAGCAAGGCCTCTTTCCTGTTACTTGCACACTCTGTCATGGTGACTTTTCGGATTTCTGACTTTCAAATATAGTTTATGAGCCGGAAGATGAACAGCAAGGAGGCTCTCGGGCATCAGGTTAGGTGTGTGTGGGGGGAGATTATCTAGTTCCTTTGTGTAAAGCCACACTTGTACATGGATCACTGACACTCTGAGTGGTGTTGGGTTTCCAGACACAAGAAGTTCATAAGTGGCATGGCTTTTTTAACAGAGTGCTTCCTTTGACTTTAAAATGAACAGAGGCCTTCCCCTCCAAGGAGGAACTCCCAGCTATATTCCCTAGGGTGTGTGTGTGTGCTCTCTTCACACTCCCCACATGTTGAGAGAGGCGTGTGTGTGACCTGCTGGTGAACGGTCACTATGCTGAACATGATATGGACCAGGTGTCAAACAGATCTACCCATCTTGCAATGGGCCAAAAATGGGTGTCATTGGTCCTCCTTAATGTGATGTTTTAACCTGATATTTCCTTTCAACCACTACTAATTCATCAGTGTGCAGTAGTGAGCCATGAGGCCAAACTAGGTCATGCAAGCAGTGAATATTTGACTTGAAGAACCTAAAAGGAGTCTCAGTACTGCACTGTAAAAATATTTGTTGACTCAACTTAGTCAAGTCATATTTTGCATTGACTCAGTTATGCTGTAAAGAAGTGATGTTAAGTTTATATAGCTTAAACATGGCAAAATAATGACTTGAATAAGTTAATAAGTTTAGCCAACAAATCATTTCTTACAGTGTGTCTCTTTCTTGGAATTTTTGCCATACAAATCCAGTTGTTAATCTCTCTCTCTCATTTAAATATATTTTGCCGCTTTACTGTTAATGAAATTTCTTCCAAATAAGTTTGTGAAGAAATGTTAATTTGCATAATTTGGTGACAATTTAATTCAGGGTACTGCTTATAAGGCTACAGTCTACCTACATAAGCTTGTCATTACAACTGACGTAAACCTGTATAAACATGTATTTTTGTTCCTGAGTGGCTCAACTGACTAAGACGCTGACACTATGAGCAATCATGAGTTTGTTGCCCAATCATGCTGCTTGCCATCGACAGCTGAGTCCTTGAGAGAGCAGAATTGGCCGTGTTCTCTCTTCACATGGGCAAGATGGCACACTTTCCCTAGTACTATAAACAATGTCGACTGACTTGGGCGACTGCCGTGCGATCCATCAGAACTGGGAATCTGCGATTTCCCAGCTGCCCGGTGGTGATGTATTGGGAAAAAAGTGGCTTGACGTCACTGGTATCAGAGGAGGCCTGTGCTCATTTGCAACCCTCCCAAGAAGTCATAAACATTGCAAGTGATAAAAGGGGCAGGTTAATTGACCACTAAAATACATTGGGAGAAAATTTGTGTAAAATTATATATACCAGAAGATCGCGAGTTCGAATCCCGGTCATGCTATCAACAGCCAGGGCCCAAGAGAGCAAAAATTGGCCGTGTTCCCTCTGGTAGATGGCACTCTCTCTCCCTATCACTCACACATTGCAATGTCCGCTGCCTCAGGCATCGACTGATTGGTCCATTTGGAGCTGGGAATCCTGCACTTTCTTCCGAGCACGTTGGCTCCCCAAATCGAAGAGAGAGGCGGTGGCTGGCATCACATTCAACGGAGGAGGCGTGTGCATGTCTTCACCCTCCTAGAGTCAGGGACAGTGCAAAGTGATGGGAGAGCCCCCTAGTGGATGGGATGGGTTAATTGGCTACTACCACATAGGGAAGGGGAAAAAATTTGCAAAAATTATATAAAAAAAATATGTGTATTTAAAAAAATATATCCCACATAAAGGTTGCTTTAATACAAAGTGGCCATGTAAATATTTGACAGATGACACCCATGTTTATGAAAGTTTATGCTTATGAACAGTACCCTACAGTGAAGTGTTGCCAGAAATTTTAGAAGTAAAGCTTCACTCTTAAAAATGCATTTAACAGAAGAGTCACTTTTAGTGCCCTAACAACCCAATTTTTTGGTACAAGACCAATCACACCATGGAGGAAGCAATCTCAAAAGTGTTTGCTAAGTTAATCTATTTGCCTATTTGTTAATCTATTTGTTCTAATCTGTTATTTATTATTATTTATGTAAAGAACATGTTCTATTAAGGTGAAACTTCACATCACATGAACAGGAATATACTTCACACTTCAGTAGCTTTTTATAGTTACTCGGAAGAATCAGTAATCAAAGATTCAAATTTCCATTCAGTATGTGCTCACTCTAGCTTTGGAAAGATTCTAGTGCATCCACTAATAAAGAGAGTTTAGTGCTCTTTTTATCAAGCTCCAAATCTGATATTTTATTATACCGTATTATCATGCCTACTCTGATAGCAGTTTTGATGTATTAAAAATAATGAAACTAAAGTGTCATGTCTGTAAAACACCAGGTTTGATACAGTTGAAGTTTACATGAGATAATGTTAATGGTGTTTCTGGTAACACAGCTAACAACCCATTTAATAATTATGCCAATTTAAATAAAATATAGATTATGCCAGTAATTTCCTCTTGAAACCTGAATTAACATTGAGGTCACTGGATCACTGGTCTGTAGAAACTTGATTATTAATGCCCACACCCATTTGCTTCGACCACAATTCACGTTCCCCCAGATCACAAAATCTAGTGTTTTTTTCTGATTGCACCTGCCTTCAAAGCCTTCATCATTCTTCACAACACCCCCTACTTCAAGTGCATCATATTCACCCATATCTACACATTCCAGATCTGGTGCATCATCACAAACCCAGTTGCAAATAAAACATATGAATGTGGAATTGATGTCCAGAGCAGTATCCAAATAAACAAAATATTGGTATTAATGGCATATATTACTAGAAACTGTGTAGCTAAGTTATATGCATTCTTCATATGAAATGAATGTGCAGCACACATATTTTTGACTGTCTGATAACTTCCACAAGCACACAACAGTATGACTAACCAAGCCCACTGCAGTCAGCATGGATGTCTTGGCTATTTGCTTGATATGACCATGGTACCCCAAAATTCTTCCTACCCATAAGTTATTTTACAAATCCCACATGAAGTAAACATGCCTTGTGTGATGTCTACACTGGATCCTCTTCCATGCTCTTGGACAATATGTACAGTGAAAAAGATCCCATTTTGGTAATACAAAATAATTAAGGGGACACAAATCACACATTGGATCCCCAGATAGTATATGGATGTTGGCCACATCTGGCTGAGAAATGGCACTGCTGGCCCACTGTTGGCATGGCAAACTGCATGTGAGCCAAATGTGGCCCTTATATTGAAAATGCACATTTGGCCCACATGTATGATAACAGATGTAGTCCACTTCTGGCAGAGATATGGCACTGTTACCTACATTGGCTGATATGTGTCCCTAATCTGGCGTTTATGTGGCCCACATCTTGCAACCGGGAGCGGACCACCCAAGTGCCTTCAATCCATGCGGTAAGTGGCCAAAATGAAATGGGTTATGTGGGCCAGAATAATTTTGCTATCTGTGTCTTGATGGACAAAAGGTTCAATTGAAAATTTTTTACTGATATTGTGTAATTTGTTGAGAACAAATGGCATAGCAATGGTCAGTGGAAATCAAAATCATCAATCTACTGAGGGTTGGATTCAAAATCACATTGAAAATCAAAGAATAATGTGACTCATGGGTGTGTATGGTTCCCACATGTTTGCACTACTGACAGTGGATGGTGTCCTGGGGGATCTAATCCCAGACCTGGATCAGGGTATCAGTGAGCTCCTGGAGATCCTAACTTGGCATCATCAGTTAATGTCACAGAGGTTCTCAAATAGATTCAGATCTGGGGAATGTGAGGACTTGTCAATGACATCAATCTTTTTGTCATCTAGGAACTGTGTACACACTCTAACCATATTAGGCCTGGCACTGTTCTGTATCAGGAGGAACTCTAACGATTTCATCCCAGTATAAACTACATTTCGGGGTACCGTTGGCTATCATGTGGAGGTTTGTGCAATCCCTCAAGGATATGTCTCTCCAGACCAATCAGTGACCCACCACCAAACCAGTCATACTGGATGATGTTACAGGAAACTCACCACAGGGTCTCCAGACACTTTCACACTCAGGGTAAACCTGCCCTCATCTGTGAATAGAATGAAATTGGTGGACCTGCCAATTTTGGAGTTTTATGTTGAATGCCAGTCGAGCCGCATGGTGCTGGGCTGTCAGCACAGGTCCCACTAGAGGACGTTGGGCCCTCATGGCACCCTGAGCCTGTTTCTGATTGTTTGGTCAGAAACATGAACACCATCCCGCTGGAGGTCATTTTTTGGTTCTGGCAGTGTTTGTCTTGTTCCTCCGCACACAAAGGAGCAGATACTGGTCCTACTGTTGGGTTGATGTCCAGCTCTTATTGTGCAACAACCCATGTCCTGGTATCTTTCCCATGCTCTGGATTCTGCTGGGAGACACAGCAAACATTCTTGTATATGTATGCACTTGCCATCCTTGGAGGAGCTGGACTAACTGTGCAACCTAAATGGACTGCAGGTACAGTACAACCTCATGCTACCAGCAGTGACAAGAACACTATGAAAATACAAAAATAGAGAATAATCAGTCAGGAAACATAAGGAGAGAGTAATTGTCTGTGGCTACCACTTGCAGAACCATTTCCTTTTGGGGTTGTCTTGCTGTTGCCCCTCCAATGCACCTGTTGTCACTTTCATTTGCACCAAAGCAGGTGAAACTGATTCCCAATCGCTTATGCTTCTAAACTGAACAGATCGATGTCCCTAAAGTTTATTTGGCTTGCTGTTATACTGTGAAAATTAAGTTCATTAATAAAGTAAACACTAGATCCTGTCTATGAACTCAACTTCTCAGATCTCCCTCTACATCCACATACTCCTACAAACCATGAACTCTGCATCTCTTGACTATTTTATTAGATGTAGTGGAATTAATGAGCAGTGTCTTTAAAGCTATCCTGCACACTGCCCTCCACAATCCACAACAGTGATACTGAGAACATTATAGATGTCTGTACACTTCAGGTCTCTGCATCTCATGCCTATTCCCTCTGCGTCCCTCCGTTGTCCTTGTCTGCAGCCTTCTGTGATCCTCCATTTACGTCTATAATGGTAGACACATAAACAGGGCAGGCAGTCCTGTCACACCTAATGGCGCTGTGTTAAAACACGAAAGCATGGGCCTCCAGGGGTCCATACACCGCTACCCCTCCCCTCTCCTGACCGGCACGAAAGGCTGCCCTCACGGGGTATTATGATCAAAAGCCCCCTCTGGCAGGCTGAGGTGGGGTGAGTGAGGGGAGAGGCGAGAAAGAGCCCTCATTATGGTTCCGAGACGCTCCATTTGGGCATTTTTAATATGTGTATCCTATTAGGCTCTTTAAGTGCTTTTTGATAATTGTGCTTTGTACTTTTACAGCACTCCAGTCTATTCCCAGTTCAATTTCCCTCTTTTATCGGACGTTTGAAATATTGATTTCTGACAGATAAAAGCAAACACCATAATCTTGCTCCTCACGAAAACGCTCCAGAGAGAGAGAGATAGAGAGAGAGAGAAAAAGAAAGAGTGCAACTGAGAGAATGGAGCCTGTAGGAGGAATGCACTAGGGACATTTCATCCCACCTCTCAGAGCTCCTCTTTGTTTTTATTGCATTTCACCGTCGACGGAATTTGCTTACTGCTTACTGAGACGTTTATGTAAAGCACCTGCCGCTGATGGCTCCTTGATATGGCCATCCTCTCCAGCTTCATTCACCAGCCTCTCTCTCAGGCCCCCCTCTCTCCACTCAAATTCACCCCCCCCCCCTTTTTTCTTGACATTTCGCCGAGCGGTGCGCTGGGACAGCCGTGGTGCTTTCGATGATTGCCACAGCTTAAACAGCTGTCAAGCTTGCCCGAATAAGCATGATTTATCCCCGCAGTGCTTTATGGAAGTTAGTGTTTTCTGTTAACCTGCGCACTCGTACGCAGCCCTGCCGCTGCCTCACCGTCACATTAACCCGAATCAATCACATCTTGATTTTTCCATAAAAGAAAAGCCGGCTGTAAATAACTACGGCAAGCCCTGCCGTTCAGAAGAGAGTGAACACACATGCAGCTATAAGCTACATCTCCATCCCTCTTAATACAATCTCAGCTTTTTCCATTAAAGAACTCTAGTTTGGTCTAATGTAAATTCAAATTGAATCCCTTCTTGATAACTAAACTATATTATATCAACAGCATTACTGTCACAAATTAGTAAATTGCAAACTATTACAGAAATGATGCACATTTTTACAGTATGTTGTATGTGGCTGTAATTATATATGATTAACATGCATGCCAAACCTACGGTTAGACTGACACAAAGCATTAAAGCAATATACTGTATATGTTAAATTTCATACACTGCTAAGTATTAGCTGAGTTTCACTAGATAGTCGTGTCTGTAATCTATAGGGGGCTGTGGTGGGACTATACAAATAAAGTGGGAACATGAAAATTCCAATAAAAGAAAAACCACTAGAAGAAACCATGCACAACATACAAATATTCACTGGCTTCCTGTAGCTGCTCACATCAGATTCAAAACCCTGTCGCTCACCTACAATTCAAAACAATGGACCAGCGCCTCCCTACCAAATGGCAATGGTCAAGTCTTGAGCTGCTGCATCTTGAGCCCTACAAGCTTCTAGTACGGCTTGACTTGGCCCGCCATCCTTCAAGACATCTGGAAGACTAACATCAAGACTCTTCTGTCTTAGCACCCAGGTGGTGGTACAAACTCTCACTGGCTTATCCAATTAGTTAATTAATTATCCAATTAATATTTTGTATTGTTTTAAATATTTATGTTTTAAAAATTGTAATAATCACACACTTATATCAAATGCCTTCCCCACCATGTGTTTATTTTCATTTTTAAAGCAAACTCTCTATTGTAGGCCCAAGTCCAGCCTTATTCTTGGCACTGAAACTTCTTCAATCAGATTTATAGACTGATAGCTTCAGTGAATCATCACTAAAATGTATTCAAAGCTTTTAAAACATTATTGACTTGGCTGAACCATGCAAGCAGAGAAATTCAGTTCATAGCAGATTTTGATTTGATCCTACTTGACTTCAAATGCAAAAGTATTGCATTTAAAAAATGATTATTTAAGAAGCCCTCCGCTGAAATGTTCCTCAGGGAACCAAAGTAGTTCTTCACAGCAAAGAACCATTTTTTGCCACTTTTATGATTTAACTTTCAATGCATGTCTTTTCAGTACATACTGGAGCGCTGACAGTACATACTGGGTTTGATAGTGAAAGCAGCTTTAAGGTCCTTAACCGTCCCACCAAATCAGCAAGTGTGCATGTTTGCACTGCTGTCCGTTTCAGAGATGGGAGGGCAAGAACGCTACCCAAAGCGCCATTCTCCAGTGTTCCATCAAGCGTTTTTTCGGCACTTTCAGCGTGCGCAGACACTATTTGAGATTAACGGCAAACATTTGAGCATTCCAGCCCACCATATCGACTCCATTTGACAAGCGTAATCCTTTTCTTCTTTCCAGTCGCTTCCATCCCATGATCAATCAGGACATCAATGCCACCTGACTGCTATGAAGTGCAGGCAGACCGGTTCGATTCTTCACGAAGCTTCTTGGACTCTTGCTATAATACAGAGATTGATTCATCTTCAAAGTTTTCTTAAGTGCTTGCCCTAGCATTCGTGCATGCATGTGTGTGTGTGTTACTAGAGCACCTCTTCCTCCTGTAAACAGAAGCTTTTTTGTTCTTGTCTAAAATATAGATTCTGAGAAGCCAGCCAACACAAATGGATCAGACTGTCTTCTTGGAAGAGTTTGAAAGAGCGAGATGAGATCTGAAAATATCTAACTTCATCAAAAGACAAATGTTCAAATTTGACTTCTGAGAAGCTTCAAGCAAGCCAACTTGAGAACTGCATATCATTGTCTTTAATATGCTGAAGAAAGTGTCAATTATACAATGGAGAATAGTTATGAACATTTGCAGTTAGATCACCAATGGGTTTGACAGTTTCTTTGTTTACACCTACCAGCTGCAGTCCTTGAATTGTCTGTTCTCTTCTTCACATAATGGTCCTGAAACAGAAGAGCACTTTGTAAGGGTGGAGGCAACCATTTTTGGCATCTGCTTGAAGAGGCTACAATGCTGGCACTAAGTAGGAAGGTACTCATATTTCCAGTCTTTATATTTTATTTAAATCCTTGGGATTATTGGCCTGTTTTGGCATATTTGGAATATTCTGCCTTTATATACCACATAAAATGTTCACCATGCCAATGATATATGACCTGACAGTGACTGTATTGCATCCAAATATACACACAAAAATAAACAAAATAATGCCATTTTTGTACTATAAAAGCACAAATATGACCAATGAAGCACTTCAAAGATGAACTCAGATTGTAAATGTAAAAAATGTTCAACCATTTACACCAAAAAAACATGTCACATACAGTACCAGTCAAAATTTGGGATACAACTTTTGGACATTCAGTGATTTTTCATTATTTAAAAATGGTCTAGACTGTAGATTAATAGTAAAGTCATCCAAACGATGAAGAAATACATATGGAATGATTTAGTAAACAAAACAGTGTTAAACAAACCAGAATATGTTTATATTTTACATTCTTCAAAGTAGGCACGTCTTGCTTAGATGGCAGCTTTCTTGGCATTTTCTCAGTCAGCTTTATGAGGAAGTCACCTGGAATGGGTTTCGGTTAACAGCTGTGCCTTGTCAAGAGTTCATGACTTGCATTTTTTGCCTCTTAATGTGTTTGAGATCAGTTGTGTGTCTACTTTGAAGAATCTAAAATCTAAAAAATAGTTTAGTTTATTTAACACTTTTAAGTTAACTGCATAATCCCTTATGTGTTCCTTCATAGTCTGGATGACTTCAGTATTAATTTACAATGTAGGAAAAAATAAAAACATTGAATGCATGTCCACACTTTTGACTGGTATTGTATATAAATCAGTTTACCTATGGTCAGACCTATTAGTATAATACATCTCTACTATAAAGAATATCATCATTGCAAAATAAATACCTACATACCCATTTATACCAAATCCACTTCAGTATTCTTAAATCATGGGCAAGAGATTCTTGGCTAGAATCTTTCAACTAGCATCAAGTAAGACATCAGCCTTTCATTCTTTGTCTCATTGACCTCTGGAACCCATTTTCAGTCATTGTGTATTGAGATGGGATAAAGCTTACTCTAGTCAATCATCTTGAGGTTCAGGTGCTTTTGCAGACAGAGAAGGTGATTTTCATTTGTGTGGCCGGAGAGACAACAACAGTGGCTGGACATTCTCTCGGCCATTCATTTTCTTCAATTTGGCTTGCTCCAGACAATGACTTATGCCCTTTCAAAATGCCCCTGACATATTCATAGACTGGTGGCTCAGGCTGGAAAATGGAGAATGCCAATTTCATTTTGGCCATTTCCCTCATCCATAGACAATCAGTGAGATGGACATGTCAAGATAAGTTCACTCATTTTCTCTCTCACAAACACACACACATAGTTGATGGACTATATAGGTTACCCAATGTCCCTATGTCCCCAAATCCTTAGGGTCTCTTATAGAGAAAATAGAGCCTGTCCCTATTTCACAATATGGTCAATGTTTGGACACTTGTTCTTGCTAATATGAGTCCGCTAGCTTCAGCTGTGTATTGTGGAGGTGTATTAGTAGCGGTAGCGTTAAGGGAAGTGTAGTAATTACTGCAAGGAGAATGGCAGTGACCCCTAAATTGCAGTATCTTGTCTCTTTTGTCCCATGCTCTCCCGCTCTCCCGGCTGGCCGAAATTGTATCTTTTCATTCTTGCACCGTCAGAGGAAATGCGGGTGTATTAGGAGCCAGTGAGGCGTGATTTGGAGGAGGTGGAGGGGGACATGCACCCCTCAAAGTGGGAGGTTTGAGGACAGCAGCTGGGCCATTGGGTATCAGGGTTTATTGAAAGAGAGCGAGAGGGAGAAAGAGTGAGAGCTTGCTGTGTGTATAATGAAATGATTATCAGGTGTGGGCCTGGATCCACCTCTTCTATTGACAGGTGTCAGATGACTTACAGACCGTGGCAGTATCTGTCAGCTGTCCTACAAGCATTTTATGAGTTTCACACATACAAACACCCACAGAGGGTCAAACAATTTCTGTCACAGTCCTTCAGCATCTGAATGGACATAAATACGCTTCCATGATACAGTAGCTCATGTTATTTTTTTTTTTTTTTTACCTATAACACTGTCACTGTAATTTGATCTTAATTTTTTTATGTGTATTTTTCTACATTGCTTTTATATATTTTACATTGTGGGAATGCTAAATGATGAATGAACCAATATAGGCTTCAAAAGACATCTTTTAACATAAACTTTCATTAAGTTTTAAACGGTTTTGTATTTTCCTGTAAAGTTGCAATGTTAGATATGTTTGAGTTTTCATTTATAGAAGCTGCAGCGATCACTCGCATGACCTGCAGATATTTCTCACTCATTCAGTCAGAAGTGTCGATTCTAAACTTCCATTTAATACCACATTTGTGGTCAGATTGTGTTGTTTGTATTGTGTTCAATAGTTTAGATTAGATTAGATTAAACTTTTTCAACACAACAAAGTTTGACCTCTGCATTTAACTCATTCATGCAGTGAAACACATATTAGTGAACACACTAGGCTGTGAGAACATGTGCCTGAAGCAGTGGGCAGCCCTATCCATGGCATCCGGGGAGCAGTTGGGGGTTAGGTGCCTTGCTCAAGAGCACTTCATTCATAACCTGCCCGAAGAATGAACTGGTGACATTCCGGTTACAAGACCACATCCCTAACCAGCAGGCCATGACTGCCCCCACTTACCACATTTGTAATCAAAAGATACATTATATTTTATATTTTATTAATTCTGTTGTGTGTCTCTCTGTTGTAATCATTTTTTTTAGAGTGGCCAAAAGGGAAAAAGTGCAAATGAAAATATGGCAACACATAATGTAAACTGAATGTAAACATAATTAATTCTAAACTCACTTTTAAATATTAAACATAATTAAATATGTAATCATTATACTTGAAAAGGATGTTAAAACAACTTAATTTGAGGAATAATTTAAATTGCACTGAAAGACGAATCACCTAGTTGTCCTGAGTTAGCATAAGCAGTTAGCCCATATCATTAGCATGCTACTGTGTCACAGCTCAAACTTTAGCTGTTAGCATGCTAATTTGTATTCTATACTAAGAGGCTCACTGAGAGGCTGTTCAGGATGTAGAGGAGGCATTGTGAGGTTGTGTTAGATCTGTATCAGAGCACATGATAGGGTTTCCAATGTTACTGTCTGGGTAAAGAACCAGAACAGGAACTGTCATGGACAGAGCAACAAAGAACATTAGTCCATCACACACACACACACACACACACACACACACACGTTGGGTACTACTACATATGTGGTGACATTCCGTTCCACTGACTCATGTAATACTGTATCTGAAAAGTTTTACACCTACACCTAACCTTAATAAGCTTAACCTTAGTAACCAAAAACAGTGTTTCTGCTAAAAAAAAAGTTGCTTTTTGGTCTGGTTTGTTTGGCATAGTGTAATGTGTAACTATATTGCTCCTTGTGTGAAACACTGGGCTCAATCCCCAGATTAGGCAATAAGACTACATATAACTCCAAACACTACATTCACATTCAAATATAAAACACAACTGAAATTGCAAGTTGCTCTGGACAAGAGCATCTGCCACATGCCATAAACATAAATTATGAGAACATTTTGGTCTCCATAAAGAGATAAATACCCAGACCACACACACAAAGCAGAATACACACTTGATGTGGCCTAGACTAGGACGTGTTCTCCCTTAAAACTTGGTTCCTGGTCTGAAGTGTTCTTTTATTAGTATTATGCAAATAAATTTAAAAGCTCTGTCAAACATATTTTTGTTGTCTTAGCAACATTATCTTTATTATAAGACACTAAAAAAAAACTTATTTTATGTTTATTGATGTTTTCAAATAAAAAAGACCAAAAATAATGGTGTTTTGATATGACAGTGATTATATAATGATTTCACCATTAGTTCAAGATATTTGATAATCTGCAGATATGTCATGACTATCATAAGGAAATCTTGAGCTCCCAAAACTTGATTTAAGAATAATCTAGTAGTGTACCTTAAAAGCAAAATGTCCACTGGCCCATTCATCATGAGATGTACACACAAATTATAGGGCAGCTGAAGTTTTCAAATGATGTGAGTTGCTGTTATTAATTTGCTCTTTAATTGTGAATATTTAATTTAATTGAACTATTTATGAATATTTATGTATTGGGGGATCGGTGTGCTTGTCCATTGTTTATCACAACATTGGAATGGTGTCCTTCACTATTCACTCATAAGACTTACAATAAACATCCTCTAATGGGATGTATAAAATCACCACAGAAAGATCAATTGTGTTAACAAGATCAAGATTACTTTTAACACACGGGCACCAAGTGTTTGTTGAAATGGCTTTCACAAGTAACACCATGTAAAACCTAGTGTTTTAATAGGATGATAGAATAAAGTATTAAAACTTAGGAAAAGGCTTAATATTACTGGCAAATCAATAGCATTAGCAGCAAAAAAATACATAAAATAAAATCAATGCTAATAAAGTGACATCAGTTGTATTCTCTCATTCTCCTTCAGTGCTTCATTGGAAGTCCTTGCACTTCTATATGCTGAACCCTATGGATCCTTCTAATTACCAGCAGAGCTGGGTCAGTTAATACAGCTATTAACACTTGCCCGAGCACATCTACACAACAGCCACCTACTATTAGCATAGGGAATATCAAGGGCCTTCATCCACTCCCACTCACTCTCCCAACCATGAGAAACTGGAGAAATCTAAATATACTCGCTCTCCTAATTAATAGAAACTGGAAAAATCTATATAACTGGAACAAAACTTTGTATGTCCATTTTTTTTTTACTTTTAGCAGTATTTGAAGACACATGGCCTTTGCATATTTTTTTTATTTAATTAATCAATAAACTAAGAGAAATGCTCCAAAGTAGCTTTAAATAATGTGTTTTTAAAATACATTTACATTAAAATGAGAATAAAATTTTATCCTATAAAATTACTATTTGGGGTATATAAGGTTTATGCTGACAGTATTTAAAATTTTCACATCTTTATTTTTTAATTACATGTCAAAGATATAAAAGATAAAAATATATCAAAGATCACATTGTTAGGACTGATATTTTTCATGTTGTGTAATTGAGCTAATTTTACAAAAATGGCATTCCATTATTATTACCAATCATTCTATTTTGTACAATCACAGCTACAACAATCAAGCTAACCATCTTATCTTAAGATGAAACTTCAACATACTGACTTTAAACTCCAATGATCATTCAGTAATGCTTGTCCATGCAGTAGCTATGAATGCATTAGAGATGGATTAGACAAGTGTGGAATCGTTTTAAAGTAAGATGTTAAGAAAAATTAAGATTCAATTAAATGTAAAATTATAGAAGGTGAGGGTCCACATCACTTCTTGTGCTTTGAAATGTTTTCCATTCATGAGGGAAACAATACCAGTTTATTCTTATTTATTACTCCCAGGAATGCATTGCATGAGTTCTCATGGAAACTAAACAAACAAGTTAACTGCTGTTAGCATCCAAACATGGCTAAAATACTGTACATACTGAATGTATAAATAAAATGTTATCATTTTTATGCTTCATATACTTAAATGCTTATCTTTGTCAACAGAAACCTGAACCTATGTGAGAGAGATATCAACATTAGTCACAGGAGGCTTTATTGTTAGCACCATGCTAGCAGGGTGTTTAGTTTGTGCTAAATTTGAATTTGATATCAGCTTTAGTTCAAAATGTAACTTGTACACACTTGTACAATCACATTCTTTACTTTGAATAGTCTAGTTTTAAAGTAACCCCTCTGAAAAAGCTTTAACTGAATTTCTGTCTTTTGTTATTGTAGTGTTAGCCTGATAGCCTCCTAGCTTGTTTAGCCTACTTTACTGAGGGCAAGATATAAAAAATTAACAGACAACACAAAGAGTAAACAACTTAAAGAGAGGCTTGTAGAAGCAACTCATGATTTTTAATGGACAAATCATCATCTGGTGGATAAAAAGTAAGGTTTTTCAAGCCATGATTAGGAAGCAACATTAATGTGACCTCTGAAGCAGAGCACTTTCTTGAGAGCTTTATGCTTGTAACATTCCAGCTTTTGCCATACTTCAAGCTTCAGTCGGCTGTAGTGACAGCCGCAAACTGTGCTTTGCCAGAATGTCTCATTTAATGGAGCATAAAACGATAACCTAACAAGTAAGCAGACTTTATTTCAGCTTCTATTCACAACCACAAGTTTCAGGCAAAATCGGGAAATAGTGTTCACACCAAGAATAACACAGATTGTGTGACTTCTCTGAGCAAAAATAACAGGCAGATACTTAAGTGCAGAACATAGCTGACATATGAAAGAAGTTAAATTTCAAATTTAATTTTGGATCATTCTGAAGAACAAGGAAAGTACAAGGGAGGCACATCTAGCTAAGTGAAGGGAAGGGAAGGACCTAGTCTTAGCTTGTTTGGTAATAATGTTCTTGTGAGATTCATGTACATTTGTGAAGGTCTTCCGCTCTTTGTACCACTCGGGTGAGTGTGTGTGTGCTTCACATACCTGTGGGAACCCCACGGTGCCCAGCATGTTTCCTGCTCTTGAGTTTGAAGAGCCCTCCAGCTCGACCGCGGCCACAGAGAATGATTAGAACAGCTTTGAGAGAGAGAGAGAGAGAGAGAGAGAGAGAGAGAGAGAGAGAGAGAGAGAGAGAGAGAGAGAGAGAGAGAGAGAGAGAGAGAGTTACAATGCAGAACGGAATTTAGAGTGCAGAACCACCATGTCAGTGTCAGACAGTAAGCATCTCCAATAGAAAATCACTCATAACATACCACTATAAACCCTTACATGTCTAGCTTTAGTGTTATCTTTATAGCATTTAAATTAAAGTATATAATCAATTGCACACATTAACAGTTTCATTCTGTATTTACATGTTTGAGTCTGTATTCTATTGTCCACTTGTTTTGACAAAAAAATATTTCTGCCAAACAAAACTATATACACTTAATAACTTCTCATCAATTTGAAATCGAAATAAAATATTTATTCTGCTTATGAAAACAAATATGATATGATCAGAAATTATAGATTATATTTATTACACTAAATGTAATTCTAAAGTAAATATTTATATGGAAAAGTGTTCCAGCTACTCTTCAAATATGGTTTATTTTACATACATATACAGTACTGTGCAAACATTTAAGGCACTCTTTGCATATTAGATTTAAAAAGATTTATAGATTTGATAATTAACTGTTTATATGCTCGGGAAAAAGAAAACAGTAATAAATATCAATCAACCAATAACATTAATAATTAAAAGAAAATAAATAGCAATTATATTTATGTTGATTTGTTGGTTTAACCTTTCCAAACCTCTCGTCATGGCAGTTCAATATTCTATGCAGTTGTCATCAAATACCTGGTTTGGTTAATACATCATTATGTTAAATCAGGTGTGCTGGTGATTATTTTAACAAATTCATTTGATGGAGCTTCTAGAGCTTTCTAAATCTAACTGTACTCTTCAAAACAGCTCAAAAGATTTTCTCAGCTTTTTGCTAGTTTTCACTATATTTATGACTTATTGGCAAGATAAATGTTTTGTTAATAACATGTTTAGGTATCTAAAGCTTTAGACAAAACTGTATTTAAAACTACAAGTTGTTGTGTCTTAAGGGCACCTCTGGAAACCTTCTAAAAAATATTATAAACTGTGGGCTGTGCAAAGGTTATGGCACAGTTTATGATATATTTTATTATTTTCCAATGTGTTAATTTCAGCAAAAAAACAGCTACCAAAGTTTTCTGTTGATTAATGACAGAAAATAAAAAAGTCAACATATATGTAGTACTAGGATGTTGTTTTTTTTCTGTTGTTTTATGTCTGTGTTTTAAAAAGTAGCACAACATAACTTTCATTTAGATTTTTTTTATATATGGATGTATAATATTTGTGTATTAATATTTATGTTTACATGTTAACATGAAACACATGCACACGTGTGTGTGTGTGTGTGTGTGTGTGTGTGGTAAATATGCATTTAATAAATGTGAGTAGTGTATATCATTGGAATATTATTTATATGACAAACAAAAGTTCATTCATAACAAATAAAGTTGTTTTGCTTAAAAACTGGCCTGGTGGGAGGGGGGGCTCAAGAATGGAGAAACACTTACAGTAAATGCCCTCCTACTCACACACACACACACACACAGATTGATGTCTGCCATGCCAGTCTCGTGCTAACTATACACACACATACACACACACACTGTGGGAGTACTGTAAGT